>QRFJ01003021.1:229083-273511 GCA_006176705.1 Cocos nucifera | reverse complement strand
CCTCTCTAGAAATTGGAAAGAAAGGTTGGTGCACGCCTAGGAGGCATGCGCCGCATGGATAGGCGATGCTGGAGTTCCAATACGGATGGGACTCTCAGTGCTTCTTGGATTCAAACTAGGTGACCCTCACCTATAGACTTTGATAGTCTTAGGTACTCGACCTTAGGATGAATCTATTAAGGTCACTCATCTGATTGGATTAGAGTTTGTCATCGCTTGCAACCATCAGATGTTAGATCTGATTGTACGAAGCAACTGATTTGACACGTGGGGAATCAGCACTGCATGGCGCAAGCATGAGTCTATAAAAAGAATCCTCTATCTGCACGCACTTCTAAATAGCTCTCCTCCTTTTAGGCCATGCCTAAAGGTCTGCCCTCTGCGCCTTTCTCCATGCCTAGCCATACTGCCCTCTCTCTCCTCTCCATGCTCAGAAGTTGACCTTCAGATTAGTGCAAGTCAAGGCAAGAACGGCTAACGAAAAGGAAGAAGGCCGTCACTGTTGCATGAAGACGTGGAGTTGATCTCCAGAAAAGTTTTTGAAGATCTCCAATGTAGATCCAGATCTAATTTTTGGAAAAAAAAAAGAGAAGAAGAAGAGTCTCCCTCCAAATTAGACGCAAGTGGATATCGTAGCGGCTAGATGCTTGCGTGCTAGATCCAGAACCTCAGGGCTTCGCGAGTTGATCATTCAAAGCGGATAATCAGATTACGCGTAGAATCAAGGGTAAAATTAATTTAGATTAATTTAATTTCAGATTTTGTTTATTTAATTAGAATATAAAGATTAGATCTGAGTAAGAGTATCTAGATCTGATTAGGATCTAAGGAGGTGATTTTTGAAATATTGCCTCCTTGATATCCAATCAGATCTGACACAAACTTTGCACCCGAGAGAATTATCAGGATTTCCTTCAAACTTGGTATGCAGAGCCAGTGTCTTGTATACAATTATTTAATATCTAATTTAAGTCGTATTATTGTAGATTTGTGATATCGACATGAAGATGTGATTAGATTCTAAATATAGATAAAATAGAAATATTAACAAATAATTTAATCTAAAGATGCTAATATGTATGTAGTATCATATTACTATTATTCAAGGAATAGAATTATTCTGTGTAGTCTGAGTATAAGCCATATTTTTATTTATTATTAAATATAATTTTTAGATCTATTTACTTTACGGGGAATTTTTTTGTAATCTTATAAGTATTATAATCAGATCTAAAAATAGCAAAGAATAGAAAGTGTAAGATTTGATATTTTGTTCACTTATGTGAGACAATTGAATTTTAGTTTTGCTATGTTTAGTTTACAAGTTGTAGAATACGTTTCTGCAAATAGGTGCTAAGATAAATTTTATTTGCTAAGATATGGAAGATTTAATTTAATTTTATAGATGATTATGAGATAATTGTAATCTAAAAAAAAAAAAAAAAAAACAAAAATAAAAAAAACAAAAAAAAAAAAAAAAAAAAAAAACAAAAAACAAAAAAAAAAAAAAAAAAAAAAAAAAAAAAAAAAAAAAAAATCACACACCACAAACACAACAAAAAAACAAAACAATAAAAAAAAAAAACAAAAAAAAAAAAAAAAACAACACACAAAAAAAAAAAAAAAAAAAAAAAAAAAAAAAAAAAAAAAAAAAAAAAAAAAAAAAAAAAAAAAAAAAAAAAAAAAAAAAAAAAAAAAACAAAAAAAAAAAAAAAAAAAAAAAAAAAAAAAAAAAAAACAAAAAAAAAAAAAAAAAAAAAAAAAAAAAAAAAAAAAAAAAAAAAAAAAAAAAAAAAAAAAAAAAAAAAAAAAAAAAAAAAAAAATATTAAAAAAAAAAAAAAAAAAAAAAACAAAAAAAAAAAAAAAAAAAAAAAAAAAACCCAAAAAAACAAAAAAAAACAAAAAAAAAAAAAAAAACAAAAAAAAAAAAAAAAAAAAAAAAAAAAAAAAAAAAAACAAAAAAACTTAAACAAAAAATAAAAAAAAAAAAAAATAATGCATGCATGATATGGGATAGTGATTAAATATAACAAAATATAACAACTTTTAATTAGATCTTACTTTTTTTTATATGAGATATATGCTAGATCTAATTATTTTGTAGATAGTTTACTTTCTGTTAAAGCATTCCACTTTGCCCATTCCGTCCATAAGAACAAAGTAGGGCTTAAAGACCCTCTTCCTCTCATCGATGGGATATTCTGATGATGTTAGGTGGTGCTGCGCGTTTGTTCTTAATCAAAAATTGAAAACTACTTCTGCCAAAATCCTAGATCAGAAATTCTTGGAACTTATTAACATGTTTTGTTAAGACCATAACTAATTAAGAATTAAGTTATGAAATAATTCAATTAGGTCTATAAATTAAGAATTTTAGATCTAAGACAATAGTTCATAAAATTGGAATTCGGGCTTGGTACTCATAGGTCTAAGCGGTTGATCAAACCGAATCAAGAGTTGGTTAGATGGAGATCAAACAATTGCTTAAATTGACCAGTCCTCTAATAGGATTCAGAGCTGGGTCAAGTGAATCCACGTTGAGTGTGTTGACTAGACAAGAGCTAAGGGAGATCTGAATTAGCTATCCTGTGGTTAGAGCTGAGGTATCTGGAGAGCTAGGCAACATTGGTGTCTAAGTAAGTTTTCGGCAGATACATCGACATGATTTTTTAATTAGACTTACTCGACTCGAAGCATCTTTACGAGTAATGACATATTCCCTTCCACCGGTCACTTTTATCAAGGCCCATTGTTTGTTTGACTCAATTACTCGAGCTGAGGTAGTCAATAATCCGCAGCTAACTCCATGCACTAGCTATAGTCATAATATTTTATGAACTATGATCAAGTCTACGTTTAACGAGACCTAAATCAAAATCTTCCTGAGAAAAGATTAAGTCTAAGGTCTTCACACAATTGTGATGTGTGGCCCTTTTGGAGTTGATTGTTCTTGGGCGGTGTATAGTGCTCAATTGCAATCGGAAAAGACACTAACTATGTCTATTAGGCAATTGAAATGATGCTACAGCTGGAGGATGGATTGGCTCAATATGTTGGAGGCGATGAGATAACTCAATTAGGAACCAATCTATGCAACATGGTGGGTACTGACTTACTAAGAGAGTGGATCAATATTCCGGATTATGGTGAGAATCATAATTAGAGATTCAAGTTTAGATCACCAGTTAAGATCATTGAACAACAGATTGTTCACATCATGCTAATCTCCATAACACCATACTGTTAGTAGTGAATAGAATTCGGTGGGACCCGCACACACCACTAAAAATCATAATCATGCGATTTCGTATCATCTATAGAAAGTGTAGAGTATCCAAGAAAATAAAGTGGAGCTAATTTTATTTAAAAATAAAATTTCTAAATAAATTAGTAAAGTCTTATTATGATATCTAAACTAGAAAACTTGACCTCTCTAATAGAAAAAATTGATCGCATCCAACCCATTACACGAATCCTGGACACCCATAGACTGACCGGACAAATTATAAGGATTGGCTGTAAACTTCAAATCAATTTTGGGTTCTAAAGAAGTTAACTCTATGTATTAGACCAAAAGGGACCCTTCACCTTACCAGCTCGTCCATCCGCTGACAGTAAAGATCTCTGATAAGTGGACAGACGATGAAATAAAGGCCAGATATATATGTAGGTCGAGTGTTATGAAGGCTTCAGGCACAACATAGATTCAGATATGCTCATCAATGTTGGCTCAACCTCATAGGAGAGTTTGGGAACAGAGTTGGCAGCCAAAGTATCAAGTCATAAACGAACTGTTCAACAGCTAAGAGTGTATGATGGGGCAGTCAGTTCAAGATCATTATTGATGATGATTCAAGGACATGAAAGAAGCTTGAGAAAGCTTGGAGTGATGGTTGGACTTGGATCTGAGAATGATATAATTCTTAATAATCCTGACTGATGCCATGATGGGCATTCATCATCAACTACCGCATATTATAAACTTTAAAACTTCCTTAGCCGAACTTATGAACAGTGCTGGTTATCGCTGAGTTTCCAATAAAAGGTTCTAAAGGCTCAGTGCTCTGCTATGGAATGGGACTTTCTTTCAAGAAAAAGTCTTTTGGAAACAGACCAAGAAGTCTGTGAAAAAAGTAGACAGGTGGTAAGGAGAAAAGAAGAAAAAGACAGAGCTGAAGAAGAAGGCCGCTGACAAACGGAAAGTATTGTTCCATTGGCAACAATGACGGCCACTGAACAAGCAAGATACTATCCTACTTCGTGGCCATCCGAAGAGAAGGTAGGTAAGTCCTTCTAGAGGTATGCTCGTTAGTTTGAGTCTAACCTTACGATGTTCTTTTGCAATCCAGTTTGGGTGGCTGACTTTGGTTCTAGTACTCACTTTGCACTTCTAAATGCAGATCCTTGAGGATAGCAAAGAGCGTTGAGGGTGGTCGAGATGATCCTATGCATCGAAAACTGGAGCAAGGCTGTTGACCATGGCCCGTGAACATACCTCGTTCGACTACAATTAGTTTAAGACTTAGTATTAAGAGACTGTTATTTTGTGCTGCAGTAAGCAGGAATTTGCTGTTCTGTTTCTTGCCGTTGGGCATTAGAAAGGCTATGTAATTAGTTTTCTTAAGGACCATTTATAAACATTTTTATGAAAAGAAATAAAATTGCAATGGTTTCGCTTCTTAACATTTTTTAATCAGTTATATGTTGAATGTACTTATTTTTAAAATTTTGAGCAAAATGTGAATGCTATAAATCAAATGTCCTACTGGGATAGGTCCTAATGATGAGGTATCTGATGGCAACCTAAATTAGTCAATAGCAGAAGATAGGATTAACAGAATGAAAAAAACTGGGCTATTAATCCGTTGATCTTTCCGAGTCATATTCATTTGTGAATCCTATCTTCATGGCACAAATGATAAGGCCTCCTTTTGTAGGAACCTGGAGAAAGGGCCATAAGATCTTCTTGCCCTAGTAATATACAGATTGTTGTGCGGGCTCATTCGAATTGTGCTGGCTAGGGCAATTTAGTCTAACTTCATAATCTTTATCGATGATTTTATCAAGGTATGGGTATGTGTATCTTATGAGACATAAGTCTGAAGCTTTGAAAAGTTCTAAAGAATTCAGACATGATAGAAAAGGTAACATTATTGAAAAATCCATAAGGTTCTTTCAATCAGATCGAGGAGGTGAAATACCGTTAGTCAAAAACTATTTTTAGGACTATCTCAAAGAAAATTGGCATAGTCCTCTCATGAACTTCACCTGGAATACCTCAACTCAATGGGAATTGTCAGAACGAGGAACCGACTCGATTAGATATGTGTTTCCGTATCTAGATGAGTTTCAGGCAGAACCTTGCTGATTTTCTGTTAGGGATACTGTTTTGTTAACTGCAATATACTTATGAAAGGGTTCCTTCTAGAAAACCGCCTAACCCCGACCGTATGAGATATGACATAGGAGAAGCATCCTTTATCTCAGAAAGAACCTAGGAGATAGCATCCTTTTATCTGGGAAATTAAGGTCTATAGAGATAGACCGTAATAGGATGCTAGAACTTTCTAATGCAGAAGATATACATAGAGGAAGTACAATAGAGGTTTAGTATGAATAAAACTCTAAGAGGGGTTTAGTACCGCTCAGGTATGGCATCAAATCTTTTCAAGAAGATCGTTGGCCATGATGCACACCTGAGGAAATAAGAACGGCATGAGCAAGAATCCCTTAATGCTTCAGCAATAAGGGAAGCCCTCATGTATGCCATTGTATGTACACCGACCTTATATAGCATATGCCTGTGAGTGTCACAAGCAAATATCAATTGAAATCCAGGTGAAGAAAATTGACTTCTCTGTGAAATGTATCCTTAAGTACTTGAGAAGACCTAAGGAATATATTGTTGATCTTTGGTAATGGAGAACTTCCAAGATCCAGGGGTATATATACTCGACTTTATGTTCCGATATTAGATTGATTGAAAAGTCGAACATCTAGGAGTCTATTTTTTGGTACAATGGTGAGTCTGTCCGTTGGAAAAGTTCAAAACATGACATGATAGCAGATTCTAACCATGGAACAGAATATATCGCTGCGTCCGAAGCTGCGAAGAAGTCATTCTAGTATAAGAAGTTTCACCGGGCAGAGATCGGAGTGATGCCATCAGAGTGTCATTCCTTCTTACTACGACCAACAAATGGTACCATAGCCCTGTGCTAAAGGAAGCCCGCGGTCTCACCAGAATCCAAGCACATCGATGGCGATACACCTGTCATCCACGATTACTCTCAAACGGGTTACGTGAGGTCAAGTGAGAGTCGCTCGCAGATAAATGCGGTGATCCGCTTAAGCAAAGCTGTTGGCTAGGCAGAAGATCAAAGCCCACCTGAGACAGGATGGAACTTAGATTTAAATAGCCAATTGTCTTTAGGTCCAGTGGGAGTCTTGTTAGAATGGTGCTTTAGAAGTTCAGAATTGCTGAAACTTGTAAGCACTTCAAGGGCAAAATTATAATGTTAGACTATAAATAATAAAATGATGTATTTTCTATCACATACAGTATATTAGTGTCTGTGATACAATCCCTTGAGTTATATGGTAATGATAATTCATATTTTTCAAAGAGTTTAAATATTTAAGACATGAATTTCATTTATACTATAAAAATGCTTCTGAACCGTTTAGATCATATCATGAAGAATGGTGATTATTCCGAAAGGTTAATGTGACAATCGGACTTCTTTGATAGTGATGAGTCTTAAGTCTTGGTGTAAGAATACCAGAGTGCAGAGTACAAGGACTACTCGGTTAGACGAATGAGGGCATCTCGAGCGCATGACCAACTCTCGAGTAGTCATTAACGGAATAGTCTACCTTCTCATGCGATAACTGACTCGATGCTCAGTGGTGTATTCTTTGGTTCTTTGACTCTAAGGTGCCTATGGCAGTTCACTTTCGTGAGGTGTTCTATAGTTTGACTACAGCCATAATCAGTCCCTCCTAGCTCATTTCGGAACTCCTAAGTGTATGTCGGCTATAGCATCATGTTCATTATAGCAATTGGGATTGCAACCACGATGGAATCTATCTACTCTGGATAGAAGGAGTCAGACCTATGATGATCCTCGAGAATCAAGTCCATAAGCCCATGGCCATGCAGCAGTGTGAAATAATAGAAAAGAAGTTTTCTATTAATGTTTTCACAATTCGGACTTGAATCGAATGATTAAATCATATGTAGAAATTAGGGTTTTGACGAGTTCACCTTAACCCTAATCTGATCGGTAGCTCAAATAGAAGATCTAATCACATAAGTAGCGTGCACCAACTGAGAGTTCCTTTTAAGTTTTGATGGGTTCCACCAATATGCTGCTCGGGTGTTACTGGTGATTTGAGAAGCAATTAGAATGATTTAGATGATCGATCATTCTAAGTTGTCTGAATCAGAAAGAATTCTGATCCATCGAAATGAGTTTCGATGATGTCGATGATAGAATCATAACATATCCCATTATCATATAAACTGAACCTAACTAGATCACACAAGATAAGGGTTTGGATCTGGATATCAAATTCAATGGACCTAATCCAGTCAATTGATTTGAATAAGATTCAATTAGATTCAAGAAATCGTGCTAGCACATGATTGAGCCTAACGTTCTCCTTTTTCTATATCATCTAAAAGTGTCTCTCGACTGAGCAAAGTGAGTTTAATGCTCACTCAGGTATTTTACTGGTCAACCTATATTGCTTATCCAAGTTAGAAAAGTTTCTTAATTTATGAGATAAAAATTTGAGACAAACCTACCGTTTTCTTCACCGTTGCTAATTCTTGTACTTTGACTTGGTCAAACACGTGACCTTTGACCTTGGCACATCTGCCCATAGTGTCAATGCACTTATTGAAGAGTAGATAAGGCTTGTTCCCTCTCTAGAAATTGGAAAGAAGGTGGTGCAACGCCTAGGATGGCGATGGCAGCCCATGGATAGGATGTGGGCAGTTCATCATTACGGATGGGACTCCAGTGCTTCTTAGATTCTAACTTAAGGTGGCCCTGGGTCACCTAAACTTTTGACATAGTCTTAGGTACCGATCTTAGATAGAATCATTAACGGTCACTCATCTGATTGGATGTGATGTCATCCACCAATCCAGATTTAGCATCTGATTGGATAGAAGCAACGGTGATTTCGGGGGATGCAGCATGCAAAAAAGCTGGCGCAGCAGACTCTATAAAAGACCTCTATCTAGCGCCGACTTTGAGAATGCCTCCTCCTATTAGAGCGCTAAGTGCTGCCCTCTCCCTTCTCCATGCCACCATCCTGGCGTCTGCTCCTCCTCTCTCCATGTCAAGCAAAGTTGGCTGTTAGATATATGTGCCCTAGAGCCAGACATTGGCTGACACTTGTATACAACTTCGTATAGGGCAATTGTAATTTTGACTAAAATCTATAAAAAGGGTTATTTGCTATCACACTGTGTATTTAGCTGGTCTGTGAGAATACATCTTTGAGTTAATGTTTTGATAAGTCATATTTTCAAGAGTAAAAATTTAAGAACCCATGAAAATCATATAACTCATAAGATAGCTAGCTCCCGACCATAGGATCACACGAGGATGGCGATGTGATTTGGTAGGTTGGTGTAACGAATGCTGGGGACAAGTCTTATCTACTCTTCAATAAGTGCATGACACATGGGCAGATGTCTAGGGTCAAAGGTCAACGTTTGACCAAGTCAAAGTCAAGAATTAGCAGGTGATGGAAAATGGTAGGTGTTGTCTCAATTTATCTCATAAATTAAGATAATTCTTTTCTAATTAGATAAGCTCAATTCAGACTAGGTAAAGGTACCTGAGTGAGCATAAACTCATTTGGCTCACTCGAGATAACTGTTAATGATTGTTGAAGGAGAATATTAGGCTCAATCGTGTGCTAGCATGATTTTCTTGAACCTAATTGAATCTTATTCAAATCAATCGAACTAGATTAATCCAATTGATGATATTCAGATTCAAACCCTTATTTGTGTGATCTAGTTAGGTTCAGTTCTGTATGGTAATGGGATATGTCATGATCTCTATCATCGACATCATCGAAACACATTTCGATGGATCAGAACTTTTCTAATTCAGATAATTAGTATGATCGATCATCTAAATCATTCTAATTGCTCCCAAAATTCCATTAGTGACACCTAGCAGCATATTGTGGCAACGCATCAGAAACTGAAAACGAACCTCTTCAGGTGTAGTTACCTGTGTGATTAAGTCTTGTCCATCTTGAGCCTCGATCGGATTAGGGTTAAGGTGATCTCGTCAAACCCTAATTTCTATCATATGAATTAATCATTCGATTCAAGTCTAATGTGAAAATATTAATAAAAACTCTTTCTATTATTTCACACTGTGCCATGGCCATGGGCTTATGGACTTGATTCTCATGATCATCATAGGGCTGCTCCACTTCTATCAAGGTAGATAGATTCCATCTTGGTGCAATCCAATTGCTATAATGAACATGTTATAGCCGACATACACCTTAGGATTCCGAATGGCTAGGAGATCGAGTCATGGTGTAGTCAAACTATAACACCCTCAAGGTGAACTATCGATGCACCTCAGATCAAAGAACCAAACACACCACTGCAGCATCGAGTCAGTTATCGATGAGAAGGTAGACTTCCTTATGACTACTCGAGGTGGTCATGCTCAGTGCCCTCATTCTCTAACGAGTATCTGTACTCTCACTCTGGTATCTCTACACCATAGACTTAAGACTCATCTACTATAAAGAAGTGATTGTACACTAACCTTTCGGATCAATCACCATCCTCATGATGATCCTACGGTCAGGAGCATTTTATGAGTTAATAAATGAAAATTCATGTCTTAATTTTAACTCTTGAAAATATGAATTATCATTACATTAATCAAGGGATGTATCACAGACACTAAATACACTTATTGATAGAAATACCCATTTTATTATTTATAGTCAAAATTATAATTTTGCCCTAGAAGTGTATTTAACAAGTGTCAGCAATTCTGGCTTATAGGGCACACATATTAACATTATGTTCTCTCCCAGGTTCGTATGATGGTCTCATAACAACTTTAGTTTATGGAGAAGGAAGATCCTTAAACTATGAAGAGATTGTTGGTGTGCTCAGATCAAATGAACAAAGGAAAATGATCTGCAAGGAAGATCCTAAGTTTGAGATCTTGGCTGTGAACAAAAGATAGAAAAGATCAAAGGAGAAGACAAGAGAAAAATCCAAGGATAGGTCAAAGTCTCACGATCAGAGAAAGATGACATTGAAATGTTATAAATATCATCAGTCTGGACACCTGAGGAGAGATTATCCTCTTTTGAGATCAAAAAAAGGAAAGGCCAGCAAGAAAGATGATACAGCTTCTGTGAGCAGTGGAGAAGACCTGCTAGTTGTATCAGATGGATCCATAGAGTGCGATACTATGTGGATATTAGATTCAGCATGCTCGCACCACTATACTTCTCATCGAAAGTGGTTTGCTACCTACCGAAGGCCAATGGTGGAAGTGCCAGTCTTGGAGATGATCACCCATGCAAAATAGCTAGAATTGGCACTATCAGGATGAGGATGTACGATGGGATCATTCGTACATTATCAAATATCAGGCATGTACCGAAGTTGAAAAAGAATTTGATTTCTTTGGGCTAGTTGAAGGAGCAGGATTATGCTTTTAGTAGCTAGGCTGGTAGTGGATGTTTGAAAATTTTCAAAAGAGCTTTGGTGGTAATGAGAGGTAGAAGACTGAGCAACAATCTTTATAGACTGAAAGGCTCAGTGGTAAATGATAATGCAGAGGTGCTAGCAGCGGCACAGGAGAAGTAGATTTTATATTAACTATGGCACTATCAGATGGATCATATGAGTGATCGTGGGCTCACAGAACTAAGCAGAAGAGGTATGATCCCAGCCTTGAAGAAGGAGGGCACGGATCTTTGTGAGCTGTGTATCTTTGGCAAACAGCATAGTATGAAGTTTGCTAGAAGTACCAAGCGTAGCGAGGGAGTGCTGGATTTAGTACACTCGGATGTGTGGGGACTAGCTCCTGTATCAGCTAAAGATGGGGCAAAATACTTTGTTACTTTCATTGATAATTTCTCAAGAAAGATGTGGCTTTATCTGATCAGAGAAAAATAAGAGGTGTTTGCCCGATTCTGAGCCAGGAGAGCTGAAGTAGAGAAGGAGTCAGGGAGACAAGTAAAATGTCTAAGGTCGGACAATGGAGGAGAGTATACTAGCCTAGAGTTTAGGAGGTACCGTGAGAAAAATGGCATCAAATGCCATTACACGGTGAGAATGACTCTCCAGCAAAATAGTATCATGGAGAGGATGAATCGGACACTGACCAAGAAGGCATAGAGTTTGAGACTACAGACATCACTCCCAAAGTCCTTTTGGGGTGATGCTCTAACTTTTTCTTATTTTCTTATGAATAAGTTCCCTCATTATAAGTTGAATGGAGGCATTCCAGAAGAGGTCTAGAGTGGAAAGAAGGTGGAGCTTGGCCATCTGAAAGTCTTCAGTTGCACAACCTATGCACATATGAAGGCAACCGAGAGGAGCAAATTGAACCCAAAATCTCAAAAGATGATATTCATAGGATATCCATAAGGAGTCAAAGGGTACCTCCTATGGAACTCTCAGGCATAGAAGTCAGTGATCAGTAGGAACTTATCTTTGATGAGAAGAGCATCTTGAGGAGGTTTGGGATGGAACTGAAAAAATAAAGAAGAACAGCGGTGGTCAGTCAGAGAATGATGGCATGCATGTTACATCCACTTACAGGAGTGTTCCTATTGAGGTGGAGCTGGACAGAAAAGTATTATCTCAGATTAAAAATCAGCATGGAGGGCTGATAGTTCAGATAGATGTGCAGGAGCAGCCACAGACATCAAGCAGAGATGTGCTAGTGGAGTAGCTTTGCACAAGCCCCAGCATACTATTAGGAGATCAGTCAGATATGGCATTGATGAGGTTAAGGTTATCTCCTATGCACTCATCACTGCTAATGGAGATCCAGAGAATTATGCAAAGGCCATGAAGAGTAAGGATCATGATTCATGGATGTAGGCCATGATGGAGGAGATGGAATCACTTGAGAAGAATTAGACATGGCAGCTGATGGATCTTCCAGAGGGTGCTCAACCTATTGGCTCAAAGTGGGTGTTCACAAAAAAAAGAAGCACCTTTAAAATAAGGTGGAGTCAGATTCAAAGCAAGGCTATTAGCAAAGGGATACTCACAAAGGGAAGGGATTGACTATATAGAAATTTTTTCTTCTATGGTGCGTCATACATCTATTCGAGTTTTGCTATCACTGGTGGCATAGCATAACATGGAATTGGAATAGATGGACATGAAGACGGCCTTCCTTCATGAGACTTTAGAGGAAAGAATCTACATGAAGCAGCCAGATGATTTCATGGAGATGGGATAGAAAGAAAAGGTATGTTTACTCAGGAAGTCTTTGTATGGCTTGAAATAATCTCCTCGTCAGTGGTATCGAAGGTTTGATAGCTTTGTCTTGAGCCTGAATTTCAGTAGATGTGAACATGATTATTGTGTCTATGTCAAGGATGTAGATGAGGAGGATGTTCTATACCTATTATTGTATGTAGATGATATGCTCATAGCCAGTAGAATCATGGATGCTGTGAAAAGATTGAAAAGGGTATTATCATCTAAATTTGAGATAAAAAATTTGGGTCCAGCTGAGAAAATCCTTAGAATGGAGATTTGTAGAGATAGGTGCAAAGGAGTGCTCCATTTATCACAAGAAAAGTATATCCAGAAGGTTCTGGAGAGGTTTGGGATAGAGAAGGCCAAACCTGCAGAGATGCCATTATCGAGCCATATGTCTCTTTCCAAGTTACAGTGCCTTCAGTCAGAAGAGGAGAGAGAGTACATAGAACAAGTCGCTTATGCAAATGCTGTAGGTAGTGTGATGTACACTATGGTGTACTATAGACCAGATATAGCATATGCTGTGAGCACGGTTAGTAGATACATGGCTAACCCTGGGAAGGAATACTGGAAAGCATTGAAATGAATATTGAGATATCTGCATGGAACAAAGGATTATGGTTTGGTGGGCAGTCGGGAGAATTTGGAGAACAATTTGTGAAGATGTGTGAAGGTTCAGGTCCTCTGGAAGGATTTATTGATGCAAATTATGCTGGTGATCTTGATATAAGGAGGTCTACTATTGGATACCTCTTCTGCGTATATGGTAGACCGGTGTCTTAGAGATCAATCCTTCAGCCAATCATGATCTTGTCTACCATAGAGATCGAGTACATTGGGATAACGGAGGTTGCAAAGAAAGCCCTTTGGCTTAGAAAGCTGATTGATGAGTTGAAGGTGGAGCAGAGCAAGGTTACACTATTCAGTGATAGTCAGAGTGCTTTATTGTTGGCACAGAACCTAGTCTATCATGCATGCACAAAGAATATAGACGTGAGATACCATAGAATTAGAGAGCTAGTGGAGGAAGATAAAGTGGAACTGATGAAGATCCATACCAAGGAGAATCAGTCTGATGCACTTACGAAGGTACTTCTCAGGGACAGCTTTTAGAGATGTGTGGCATGGATGGGTCTATTGAGAAGAGATGAGTTCACAAGGACTTGAAAGCACCAAGGTGGAGAATGTGAGCTTAGAAGTGGCACTCCCAAGTCTTGAAAATATGAGAAGATAGGTCATGAAAAGATGGAAGCGAGCCAAAAGAAGAATTAGTCTCAATAGTAAAGTTTAGAAACTGGGCTGGCTCACTCTGAGACTGAGGTGGCTCAGTTGGAAACTGGGTTGGCTCAGTCCAGGATTGGGTCAGCTAGATCTTAGAGAAAAATTTAGATAGAGAACAGTATTTTTAGGCTATTGGTATGGTACACAACTGGATTAGCTCAGTCTCAGACTGAGCCGACCAGACTGAGCTGACCCAGTCGTAGGTTAGCTGGCTCAATCTGAAACTGGGCCGGCTCAATTTTCATGGATTATTATTTTGTGTACGTAGGTTATTTGGATTTGGAGAGTTTTTCTATGAGCTTGGGCTTGACTCTTTGTAAAGTATATATACTAGAAACAGGTCAAGATTGTAAGGGTGCTGAAATATACAGAATAAAAACTTTTTTCTCCCCAAAAATTCTTCTTCTCTTCTTCTCTATTTCTTGATTTATTTGATTGTGCTTCTGCAGAGATCTCTAAGAAATACTTTCGTGATTGCTTGGCTCCCATCATTCAAAGAAATTGCAATAAGATCTTCCATAGGCTCCTCCATCTCTTCAGTTAGATCATCATGGACATCAAGCCCATCCACCAGACAAGGATCTGGTTGCCCTATTCCTTGCAAGGTGGTTGTATAGTAGTGTCTTACCAGAGCTTGATCACTCCTAATTTCTCCGATTTCATAGTTTGTTGGCAACTTCATCCTCAAATAATAAATTGATATCACCGCTCACAGCACATTTAAACCAGATCGGCCAAGAATTGTATTATAGGTGAAAGAAGTTCTTACTACCAAAAAATCAACCTGTGCTTTGGACTACCTCGAATACTGTCTTGCAACCATAGGTAATGTTATTATTCCTTCAACCAGCATAGCATCGCTAGTGAAGCCTACCAATGGAGAGTTCATAGGTCCCAAGCGGTCACTAGGTATAGACATTTTAGAAAAAGCATCATAGAATAAGACATCAGCAAAGATTCCATTATCAATTAAAACACGACGTACATCATAATTAGCAATATTTAAAGAAACTACAATCGCATCATTATGTGGGAATTGAACCTCCTGTGCATCCTCCTCAGTGAAGGTGATGGATTCCTCAGTCCTCTATCTTTTTTTTGGTTCTACCGATCCATCAGCCTCCTCCCACCGAAATTCTCTAAAAATCATGTTGATGATCCCAAGAGATGGCCGATCTTCTTACTACTCCTCCCTCCTTGGCGATTCTAGTTGCCATGGTGCCCTCGGTCGATCCTCCCTCTCTTCATGCCTACGTCTCAGAAATCAGTCGAGTCGGCCTCACCTGATAGCTCCTCAATCTCATCTTGAAGTTGAATGCATTTTTCAGTATCGTGACCGTGGTCATAATGGTAAAGACAGTATTTGTTAGGGTTTTGCTTGCTTGAGTGAGACTGCATCTTGTCAGGTCTCGACAGTTGCTCCTTGACTCCATCAACACTTAGCTCTTCGAAGCATTCAGCTAGGAGTAATTGTGAAATCTCCTGGGAGGGGAGTTTTGTTGTGCCCTTTGATTCGGGCTCCTCTATCGACGAGCTTGGGATGGAGTTAGAGCTTGTCGGTGCTCAGAAAGAGTTCTGAAGCACAGTCGAGCTTCACTCAGCTTCTCAATAACTGCGAGCTTGCTTGATTCACCCACTTGCTGCTCTCTTGCAATCTCTTCAACCTTCAGCTTGAAGGCCTCCCCCGCTCGGGCATAGCCTTCAACTCGGGCCAGTATGTCAGCGAAGTCCCGAGAGTACTTCTTCTCTAGAGAGAAGAGAAGATTATTTTTTTGTAGGCTGTCTTTCAATACGATCATGGCAATAGATTGGTCCAGATTATGGACCTCTAAAGTAGCAGTATTGAAATGGTTGATGTAAGCTCGGATGGACTTCTTCTCTTTCTACTTGATGTTGACGAGAGAGTCGGAACCTCACCTCTTACGTCGGCTGCTAATGAAATGAGCCATAAATTCGTAGCTCAACTGATCGAAAGAAAAGATGGTACCTAATTTGAGATTCGAGTATCAATTTCTTGCTGCTTCCTTCAGAGTAGAAGAAAAAGCTCGATAGAGAATGGCGTCAGGAGTATCCTGGAGCAGCATCATGGTCCTAAAGGCTTCGAGATGGTCGACTGAATTGGCGGTCCCATCGTAACTTTCAAGCTGAGGGAGTTTGAAGTTCGGCGGAATGGGCTCCTACATGATTCGGATAGAGAAAGAGGGATTGGTGCAGATGTCGTCATTATGGATCGAAATGGCATGATGGAGTTTCTGAATCTGTTAATTCATTTCTTAGGACTTCTGAACGAGAAGATCATCTCGATCATGGATCTCAAAGGGCAGGTGGCCCAAGGGAGGCAATGATCTCCTTGGGGTCGAGTCATGATTAGAGTAGGAGCTCTCTGCTCTCTTCTTTTCCTTTCTAGGGGTCACCGAACAGCTTGCCCAAGTGGGCCCACCTGGCATCGAGTCTTGGTACTCTAGTGAAGGCTTTTCTGACTGAGTCGGAGGTTGTAGCATGGCCTACATCACTTCAGTAAGGCCTCGAACCTATTGTAGCAATAGGTTAAATTGCTCCACATCCACCATAATGGCTGACGGAGTTGAGGCACCGATGGTGAGGTCAGAGTAGATCGATTTGATTGGGATCATGCTATGGAGGTAGTGGATCTCCGGGTCGAAGCTCTCTTGGATGGCATTTTACTGGATGGACCGAAGGAGAAGAACTGAAAAAGAGAAGGAAGTCGACTGAGTGCTCCTTTAAGAACAAGGGCAGTGACAAGCCCTTTTTCTAGCATCAATTCTATTAGTGCAAAAAATAGCAGACGCTGAAAAGAGCTAGAGTTGGAAAAGACGAGGTCGCCACCGGGACCTACAAAATAGTTCGAACCAGAGGTAGGGGTGGCTTCAGTAGGATCCTCCGACGATCAAGTCAATTCTTCGATCAACAGACATGGAGTACTCAGGAGTTTTGGGAAGACAATGAGAGCTCAGAGGAGAAGACGTATCTAGAAAATCCTTTAAATAGATAGAGCTCA
Organism: Cocos nucifera; assembly: GCA_006176705.1. NCBI lineage: Eukaryota > Viridiplantae > Streptophyta > Magnoliopsida > Arecales > Arecaceae > Cocos > Cocos nucifera. The sequence goes on along the minus strand of QRFJ01003021.1, from coordinate 256,693 downwards.
TAATAGAATGATAGCAACGGCCATAACCATCTGCTAGTGGATCGCTCGAGACCACATAAAGTTTATTACGGAGGATGATGTCCATTGTCACGACTTGCCAGTCCATTGGAGATTAATAGTTGGAGTTCGAATGGGACTTCAATGCCTATGAGCAATCAATTAGTAGTGAAGAACTTTGTGTTCAGCAATTCTAGTGAGGTGCAATTCTGATGAGATTCAGATACCTTCGAGGTTGTCTACAGGATGGTTGATGTTTGCTGAATTGAGAGTTAAACTTGTACAGATGACGAGGTCCTTCTACTATTCAAGTTCGTTCGATCAAGGTGCCTAATATATGATGGCGAGCTTAATACTGAAAGGAGTTTAACTGAAAGAAATTCGCTAGGCAACAAAGAAGGAGTTCGATCGAAAGGAGTCCGACTGCCAGGGATCCGCTGCTTATAGAGGGAGAATTCGGCTGCCTTTACAATTTATTGCCAAGCAAGGTTAGATGGTTGGGTTTTGATACTTAAGCCTTGTAGTTCGGCGGAAGATAGCTACATTTACCATTCAAGTTTGTTTGGGCAAGGCAAGTCCTCCAATTGAACAGTGGAGTTAAAAATCGTGGTTGAGAAGATCATCCAGAACATGCGAGTTAAAGATCAGCCATCTGAAATAGGCTGTGGCAAGAAAAAACCTATCGATTGAAGTTCGGTCTTGTCATCATGCTTTGGACTGGTCATGCCGAGATTGAACCAACTGCCAAACTTCAGTAGGAGCAACTCTGTCACCAACAAGTAGAATAGGTGATAATAATTAGCTTGGGATACTTAATAATCATTATTGTATGACATATGGGTCACTATTGCTAAAGTAGATAGTGCTTTCTTTCTTTTCACATCATAGATAGTAAAAAGATGAGAACTACTATTTATTTTAGATGCTTGCCAATGTAATTGTGTATCACATGGACCATAATTATCGTACTTGGTGGGTAGTGTTACCCTCCTCTCATATCATGAATTGATGGTGGAGAGATAGGTACCACTATTCATTTTAGATACTTATCTTTTCTATCATATGCCACATGGACCACTATTCCTATCTATAATAGCTATTGGCACAAAATCTAGCCATCGTCAGAGTCGAAGCTGAATTTGGAGAGGACGAGATCACTATCAAGACCTGCAAAATAAGTCTTGTTTGAAGTCTGGGGTGGTGGCTCCGGCAAGACCCTCCGACGATCAAATCAGCTCTTTCGACCAACAGAAATGGAATACATAGAGAGATTCTAGCAGAATTTTCAGGAAGAGAAGGAGAGCTTCCAGAAAAAAGCATATCTGGAGGGTCTCTTATATAGACAGAGCCTATAATAAACTGATGGTGACAGTCGTAACCATCCGGTAGTGGGCCATTCAGGGCCACATGGAGTTTGTTACGGAGGATAGTGTTTGTTGTCATGATGTGCAAGTCCGTTGAGGTCCAACGACCGAAGCTCGGATGGAAGAGATTGATAGTTCTTTTGGCTGCATCAAGGGTGAGAGCCAAGGTCCTCTAAGGCTACTGGATGGAGTTCGGAAGGAGTTTAACTATTTGGAGAAGTCCGTCTGAAGAAAAAATCTGAGAGAAATTTGACTGTTGGAGGAGTCCGATTGAAGGAGAAGTCTAGTAGGGGTTCGACTGTTAGAGGAGTCCGACTAGAGGAGTTCGACTGCTGAAGGAGTTCGAAAGGTGTTCGACCACTAGAGGAGTATGGAAGGAGTTTGAAAGGGGTTCAGCCATTGGAGGAGTTTGAAAGGAGTTCGACTGCTGAAGGAGTCCGAAAAGGATTTGGCCGTTGGAGGAGTCAGAAGGAGTTTGGCTGCTGAAGGAGTCTCAAAAGAAAGAATTTTTGATTGAAGCTCCTCTATGATTACCAGTTACATTAGGCTAAGTATTAGACTGGATTTCGATAGGAGCGAGGTTTACCTCCAACAATAGTCCCCCTACACCCGAGTTCAAAATTTGAATGAAGGAAGAAAAAAGGTGACTACCGAAGTCTGATCCTAGGTTCCCACGCTTGTCAGGATGAGACATTTTGGTGTTTATCGTGCTAGCACCGAAGCTTTCTAAGTCTGAAATAAGTTCAAAAAGATGGCCCTTTGAATCTTCCGTCGAAACTCTGCCCTAGGTACGGCGCCATAAAGACTCTGTCTGTCACCACTTCTCTATCATGATGAGTGAAACACGCGGTACACACTGACCGACCGAAGTCGATCCACAGTCAGAACTACCTCGGGTTACCTCTGGCTATTTAAGGCCTTCTCCTATTATTCGAAAGTCATTACTGCCTGAGTCTTCTCCTTCCTTCAGCCTTCGTCCATTTTTTTCCCAAGGGTCTTAACCTTCTCTCACCTTCCTAAGCTCTGAACATCCTTTCAATCGGTCCTCATCACGTCCATCATCCTTTCATTCTCACTGAATAGTTTAGATTAGTTTCCTAACCCTTCTCTTAGGTTATTCATTCTTATCACTTCTGACTCCTTGCTTTCCTGATTTTTTGGTGGCGACCTTTGCTCTGCGTTATATATATATATACATACATACATACATATATATATATATATATATTCTTGAGGTTTAATCTCGATCCGAATGTCTTTCGAAACCTTCCACTCCATCGGTTAATGGGGCTCGTCCGGACCAACCTTCTTTAACTCTGCACCTCTGGCTGAGGTAGAACCTAGGAACATGTCCCGCTCGTCTTTTGCTCCAGACATCATCCCATCTATCCTTACATCGGACAATCTTTCTCTGATCCGAATCCAATATGGAATCCCTCTAGAATATGGCCTTGAACTCCTTAGCTCCGACAACCGGGTCAGCTCTCCTTCGATCGGTCGGTTTTGTTTGTACTTAGAAGCTTTGTGCACCAGGCTTAGACTCCCGTTGCCCCCATTCATAGTTGCCCTTTTTCGATTTTTAAACATCTCCTTCACATCTATCATATCGAACTCTTTTTGGTTTATCATAAGTTTCCTCTCCCTCTATCAATTGACCGAAGTCCAACTGACCATTTTGCTTTTTAGGAATTTCTATACCTTCAAGCGCCATCCTTCCACGAAGGATTGGTGGTACTTTTTCCTTCAGATCGGCAAGAAGGGGTTATTGAAAGGTGCCCCTTCTTTCATTCATAACTAGAAGAAAAAGTTCTTTTTTGTATATTGCCCAATCTTACCGTTAGGTCTTCCTTCATGGGGTTATATTAGAGAGTCAGTTCATCGAGCTCCTAGCTTGGATGGAGCCAACCTTGATTCCTCCGATAAACTCAAGGCATACCGAGCTCCTCTTCTTCCTGACCTTCTAAAGGAACAAACCTTGTTCAACCTAGGTCTGAGTTCCCGTGATCTCGTTGGTACATCTTTTGATTTTTGAATCCACATGGTTTTGCGCACGTGTATTGCTACTGATCACACTTCTTTTTCTATTATAGAGATGGACGCACAAGCTGCCGAGATGCTTACCAAAGGGCTCTACCCCAAGAAGAGAAAAGGAAAGGTGCAAAATAATGGCTCAAAGAGGACAAAGGTCGGCGTTTCCAACTTCGAAGTCCCTGCCTCCACTATCGCTGCGTCTGAGGTCATTGCTGACGCCGAGACTGCCCTAACTGTCGAGGTTGGCACCGCTGGCATGGGCCCGGTGCCTTCCATGCCCTCAGATCCCTTCAACGGAGATCAGGTTTCGGAGCTCCCTATTAAGAAAGGGATAGGGGAGGGAAGAAAAAAGAAAGCCATTGCGAAGATGTCCTACAAGGCTCGCCTAGGCGGACCAGATGGTGACGACAATGAATGAGGGGAGGATCCCTTCGACAATCCAGAGATTATCCAGAATCTTGCTAACAGATTTGCCATGCCCGAGGTGGTAGATCAGATGGCCGACCTGGACCCGCAATAGCTCGTCTGGGGTTCTTTCGGAACCATCCTCAAGGTGATTGCTCCGTTGCTCGACTCTTTCTCTTCTCTTCTGCACTTTTCTTCTTTTCTTCCTTTTTTTTTTTAACACCAATCATTTGTTGCAGTCGGGTCACTAGATGCTAGCCCACATCAAGAGGGCACGTTGTCAGGAGACGGAGGCACAGAAGGCCCAGGAGGATCTTCGAACCGAGATCCATCATCTTCAAGAGAGGGTCGACGAGGTAGAGCACCTTGTCGAGGAGAAGGTGGTGGACATCGAAAGTCTTCAGGGTGTGCCCCGAAAAGAGGAGTTCATCTCGGTTGGACTAAAGGCTATGCTGGCCCTGGAAAAGGAAAGAAGGAAGAAAGTTGAAAATGGGGTCACCGAGTTGGAGACCCAAATGGCAAAGTCGATCTCGAAGGTAATGACCCGGGCCATGGAAGAGTTCAAGACCTCTTCCAAGATGCAGAACCTGAATATCGAGTTCGGCTAAGAAGTGTTTATCAAGGATTTCGAGCTCTACGAAGGTAGGGTAGTCTGGAGGTTCCCCGAGCTCGACCTCAGCTTTCTGGAGGAGGAGGAAGATGACGTGGATGAGGGACCGTCTAATGCCGTAGTCAATCCTACCTTCGACGAGCTCACTTCTGGCCCATCAGAAACTGCCGCAGAGGTGCCGAACCAGTTCGAAAACTTAAGGCAGCCAAGAGCAATCCAGCTCTGCCCTCCATCATCCCTCTCGAGGTTGAGATCCTCGAGTAGTTGTACATTTTTTTTTTATGTTGATGTATTTAAAAACATCTGAGTAAATGAAAGACAAATCTTTTTCTAGCCGTACACTTTGTGTTGTCGTTTGCATGGTTCAGAATGCTCTTGATGACCTAGGTCATGACTCTCCTCTTTCAGTTGATGCCGATCCTTTATCCTGTGGGGTTTCGATTAGACCACTGATTAGGAGCTTGAAGAAGAAGGTTCATCGCTTAAAGAAGAAGTTGAGAAAAACTGAGGATGATCTCCAAGAATCAAGGAAGAATGCTTCGAAGGCAACTATCAAAGTTATCCATCTTAGGAACCTGTATAGGAAAGACTCTATCAGATTCAACATTCGAAAGGGTAACTTCGAAAAAGAAATGGCCGAACTGAGAAGAAGCGCCAGTAATAAAAGTCTTGAAAGTTAACAACAAAGATAAGCTTTCTTGAGATCGATCTTATGACGGCAAAGAAAAAAATTCAACTACTGAAGGAAACTTCATCATGGTCTACCGATAGGACCCGGTTGTTAGATATATATGCCCTAGAAGCCAGAATTGGCTGACACTTGTAATACACTTCTAGGGGCAAAATTGTAATTTTGACTATAATTAATGAAATGGGTTATTTTCTATCACACATGTGTATTTAGTGTCTGTGATACATCCTTTGAGTTAATGGTAATGATAATTCATATTTTCAAGAGTTGAAAATTTAAGACATGAATAATCATTATTAACTCATAAACAACTCCCGACCATAGGATCATCACGAGGATGGTGATTGATCCGGAAGGTTGGTGTACGATCGCTTCTCTTTAGTAGATGAGTCTTGAGTCTACGGTGTGGAGACACCGGAGCGAGAGTACAGGTACTCGTTAGAGAACGAGGGCACTGAGCGTGACCACCTCGAGTAGTCATTAGGAAGTCTACCTTCTCGTCAATGACTGACTCGATGCTGCAGTAGTGTGTCTAGTTTCTTTGACCTGAGATGCATCGGCAGTTCACCTTGAGGGTGTTATAGTTTGACTACACCATTACTCGGTCTCCTAGCCATATGGAACCCTGAGGTGTATGTTGGCTATAGCATGTTCATTATAGGAACTGGATTGCATCAAGATGGGATCTATCTACCTCGGTGGTAGAGGAGTAGCCCTATGATGATCATGAGAATCAAGTCCAGAAATCCATGGCCATGGTAGAGTGAAATAATAGAAAGAGTTTCTATTTAGATTTTCACATTGGACTCGAATCGAATGATTACATCATATGACAGAGACTAGGGTTTGACGAGTTCACCTTAACCCTAATCTGATCGGGGCTCAAGATAGAAGAACTGAATTACACAGGTAGCTGCACCAAGAGGTTCACATTCAGCTCTGATGGGTTGCCACCATATACTGCTAGGTGTCACTGGTGGATTTTGGGAGCAATTAGAATGATTTAGATGATCGATCATTCTAGCTGTTCGAATCAGAAGAGTTCTGATCCATCGAAAGGAGTTTCGATGATGTCTATGATAGAGATCATGACATATCCCATTACCATACAGAACTGAACCTAACTGGATCACACAAACAAGGGTTTGAATCTGGTGATCATCAATTGAACTGATCTAGTTCAATTGATCTGAATGAGATTCAATTAGGTTCAAGGAAATCGTGCTAGCACTCGATTGAACCTAACGTTCTTCTTTTACTATCACAAATAAGTTGTCCTGACTGAGCCAAAGGAGTTTGTGCTCAATCAGAGGCCTTCATATGGTCTGACTGGAGGTTGTCCAAGTCAGAATAGGTTGTCTTATTTGTAAGACATTACCTGCCATTTTTGGTCACCTGCCATTTCTTGTTCTTTGACTTTGGTCAAAAGTCTACCTTTGACTGGTCAAATGTTGACCATTGACCCTTTGACTTTTGACCATATGTCATGCACCTATTGGAGAGCTGGTGGGGGCCTGTCCCCCTGCCAGAACCTAGCAAGGAGAAGGGCGCACGCCAAGGGTGGCGTGAGCCCAAGTAGGAGGCGCCTAGGAGTCCTTGTTGGACAAGGACTCCACCTCCCTTTTGGATTCCAATCAAAGTTCTACTAAGAATTCAGTTTGACTGGTCTTAGGTGCCCTCTAAGGAGGAATCCAGGGGTCTCTTTTTCAACCAATCAGATTTAGATCTGATTTCACAAAGGGTTGTGATTGGTTGAGAGGAAGAGGAGTTGGATCACAAGAGGTCTATAAATAAGACCCTGCGCCCAACCCTAATTCAATAGAGATTTCCCACGCCCCAAGGCTGCCTCTCCCCTCCTCCTTCTCCACGCCATAGCCATCTCTTCTCCCCTTGCTCTCCATGTCCAAAAGTGTTTTGGATTTAACTTGGTGCAATTCAGATCAAGGAAAGGCGATCAAAAGCAAGAAGGCTGCGCTGCTGCAAAAGGACGACTGCAGATCTTCAAAAAGGTTTTGAAGATCCTCCAGATCAGATCCAGATCTGATTTTTGGAGGTGTGATAGAGAAGAAGAGGTTCTCCAGATCCAACCCGAGTGGATACCGGTAGAGGCCAGGCGCTTGCGTGGCTAAGATCCAGAACCTTCCGCTGCAATCAGGATCATCTACAGGGTAATAGGATTACCCAAATCAGGTAAATTGAATTTGATTTAATTTATCTTGTTTTATTTTATTTATTAAAATAATAAGAATCAGATCTGAAACATATCAAGATCTGATTGAGATCAAGAGAAAATTTTTGAAATATATCTCTTGATCTAATCAGATCTGGACGAACCTGGACCAGAAAATCAGGATTTCCCTTCATCGGTACGATTGGGATTGATCCAAGAAGTTCTCCGAACTTTAGAAGCAGCTTCATGATGCTAAAGTCTGGCATAATGAGTATAAGCTAACTTGGTCGAAGAAGGTGACCAGGCTCGAGCATAAGCTCCAGGAAACTAATAGAGAGGTGAGCCGTCTCCAGTAATAATTGGTTGATGGTCGGCAGGCTATCTCTAAAGGAGAGTCGGAGGAGATTGCCTCCTTGAAGAAGACTATCGATGAGCTTTCAGAGGCTGTCAGGGCGAAGAAAACTGAAGTTTAGCAGTTAAAGCTCCAACTGATCTGTGAGCATCAAGCCATGCAGGACGTGGAGGCCGAGGCCGAGGTCCTAAGGAGATGGCAGCGGGAGCTCGAGGGCCAGTTCGGGCATATCAATAGGGTGTACATAGATAATTTATATAAAAAGAAAGAACTTGAGGAAGAAATCATTAGGTTGAAGCAGGCCTTGATGATGGTCGGCGTCGACGATCCGAAGCCTGAGGAGTTCAGTCCATCTTAAAGCTTCACCTCCTTATATATATATATATATATATATTTATAATCAGCCTTGCCGATTTCTGCCGCATTGGCTTTCTTGTAATATGTAGTCGATTTGGCTGACCTTCATCCTACTTGTAATAAATTTAAACTTATAATAAAATAATATCTTGTCTATCGTTGCCTTATGTGAATGCAATGCTCGCCTTCAATCCTTCTATCTTTTTTTTTTATAATCAATCTTGCCAATCCCTTGTCCGTCGTTGCCTCATGTGGATGCGATGCTTGCCTTCAATCCTTTTATCTTTTTTTTTTGTAATTGGTCTTGTCGATCCTTTGTCCGTCGTTGCCTCATGTGGATGAGATGCTCGCCTTCAATCCTTCTATCTTCTTTTCTCTCTTTTTTTTTTTACTCTTGTTAGGATGAGATTCTCCTTCTATTCCTAATGAGGCCGTAGGGGTGTATTAGGACCGTTGTCAGGACTTCTTCCCTCATCCCATCTAAAATGAACGAGTCCTTCGACTTTGCTCACGTTAAAATTAGGTTCTCCTTCTATTCCTAACAGTCTATAGGGGCACATTAGGGCCATTGTCGGGGCCTCTCCCCTCATCTCGTCTAAAATGAACAAGATCTTCGACTTTACTCACGTTAGGATGAGGTTCTTCTCCTGTTCCTAACATACTGTAGGGGCATATTAGGATCGTTGTTGGAGCCTCTCTCCTTATCTCGTCTAAAATGAACGAGATCTTCAACTTTGCTCACATTAGGATGAGGTTCTCTTCCTATTCCTAACAGACTGTAGGGGCAAATTAGGGCTGTTGTCAGAGCCTCTCCCCTCATCTCATCTAAAATAAACGAGGCCTTCAACTTTGCTCACGTTAGGACGAGGTTCTCCTCCTATTCCTAATAGGCTGTAGGGGCACATTAGAGCCATTGTCGAGGCCTCTTCCATCCTCTCATCTAAAATAAATGAGATCTTCGACTTTGCTCATGTTAAGATGAGGTTCTTCTCCTATTTCTAACAGACTGTAGGGGCACATTAGGGCCATTGTTAGGGCTTCTTCCCTCATCTTGTCTAAAATGAACAAGGCCTTCGACTTTACTCACGTTATGATGAGGTTCTCCTCCTGTTTCCTAACATGCTGTAGAGGCATATTAGGACCATTATCGGAGCCTCTCTCCTTATCTCATCTAAAATAAATAAGGCCTTCAACTTTGCTCACGTAGGATGAGATTCTCCTCCTATTCCTAATGGATTGTAGGGGCACATTGGGGTCGTTGTCAGGGCCTCTCCTCTCATCTCGTCTAAAATAAACGAGGCCTTCGACTTTGCTCACGTTAGGATGAGGTTCTCCTCCTATTTCTAATGGACTGTAGGGACACATTAGGACCATTGTCAGGGCCTCTCCCCTCATCTCGTCTAAAATGAACGAGGTCTTTGACTTTGCTCATGTTAGGATGAGGTTCTCCTCCTGTTCCTAACATGATCGTATTTATCATGGGATTAAGTTCGGAGGGTAGTCTCCCTTTATTATCAGTATACAACAAAGATTAGGATGTTGAAATAGGAGGATTTCATTGTAATCAAATCATTAGTAATACACTCATAGATTTTTTGAATTTCATGGTCGAGGTAGGTCTGCCCCCCCGAGTTTCTTCAAGTAGTACATCCCGGGTCGAACCACTTTCGTAACCTCATAGGGTCCTTCCCAATTTGGGGCAAGCTTTTCGTGGATTTGAGGCTAAGAGATGGTGGCTCGTCGAAGCACTAAGTTGCCCACTATGAACATCTTACCTCTGACTCTGGAGTTATAGTATCGGACCACCCTTCGTCTGTAAGCCGCCATCCAAACTTGGGCTTCCTCTCTTTTTTCTTTCAGTAGATCGAGATTGACTCTAAGATCCTATGAGTTACACTGCTCATGGAAGGCCACGACCCATGCTGATGGAAGTTTAAGCTCGATTGAGATGACTGCCTTCATTCCAAAAGCCAAGGCGAACGGTGTTTCTCCAGTCGGTAGCCTTTGAGTAGTTTGGTACGCTCAGAGGACATGGTAGAGTTCGTCCATCCAAGTCCCCCTTGCTCTTTCAAATCTTGCCTTGATGCTCTGTAGTAAAATTCTATTGGTCACCTCTACCTCACCGTTTGCCTGCTGATGGGCTACTGACGTGAAGTGATGGAAGATGTTTAGATCTTCGTAGAACTCAGTGAACCTTATCCCAGCGAACTATCGCCCATTATCTATTATGAGAGTTCAGGACAGACCAAATCGTCAGACGATTGACTTTCAGATGAAGTTCTGTACCTTGACTTTAGTAATTTTTGCTAGTGGTTTGACTTCGATCCATTTGGTGAAGTAATCAATCGCAACCAGGAGGAACTTTCGTTGTCCGAATGCCATTGAAAAAGGGCCAAGTATATCCATTCCCCACTATGCAAATGGCCAAGGTGCACTTAGTGGAGTAAGCTCAATGGTTGGTTGCCTTTGGACATTTGCATTTCTTTGGCAGTGGTCACATCTCTTGGCATAATCGACATAATCATCATGCATAGTCGGCCAGTAATACCCTTATCGGAGCAGCTTATGAGACAGAGATCCGGCATCCAGATGGCTCCCACAAATTCGCTCATGCACTTTTCATAATATAAAATCGGCCTCAGAGGGTCGAAGGCACCTCAATAATGGCAAAGAATACAACCTTTTATATAATTTATTCTCATAAAAAACATACCGGGAGGCTTGGTTTCTCAACTTTCGAGTCTCTCTTAGGTCATGAGGAAGAACCCCATCCTTAAGATAAGCGGTCAGATCAATCTAGCAGGGCTCCTGGCTGACCTACATGATGGGTTGCGGTTTCTCTATGCATGGGCATTTTAATGTCTCAAAATAAACTTCTTTCAGAAGCTTGTTAGGAGCTAGGGTGGCTAGTTTAGAAAGAAGGTCGGTCCTAGCATTTTCCGCTCTTGGGATTTATCGAATGCTAAAGCTGTCGAAGGCTGGAGTCAAGCTCCTTACCTTCTCAAGGTATTTTACCATGCTCTCTTCTCGGGCTTCATAACTGCCGCTGACCTATCCCACAACCAGTTGGGAGTTACTACAAATCTGAAGCCAATCAACTCTTGATTCTTTGGCTATCCTGAGCCCGTCTATTAGGACCTCATATTCTACCCCATTGTTTATCGTTGAAAATTCAAAACACAGCGTGTACTCCACGATGATCCTTTCTAGATTAATCAGGATAAGCTCAGCATATGCTCCGAAAGCATTAAAGGAGCCATCGACATACAGGGCCCAAAAATCTTCATGAAGGTTTGTTCTTTCTTTGGAGGAGCTCGGGTGTAACCATGAAATGTTGGTTTCATTTTAATCTAGGATGGTATATTCAACTATGAAGTCGGCCAGTGCCTGAGCCTTGATTGCTGGCCAAGGTTGATAGTTGATGTCGAACTCTGTTAATTCAATGGCCCATTTTGCAATTCTTCCAAAAGCATTCATTTGATGAAAGATCGCTCTGACCAGCTGGTTAGTGAGGAGCATTATAGCATGTCCCTAAAAGTAAGGTCGAAGTCTTCTTGCTGCAGTCAGAAGAGTATAAGTCAATTTTTCTAACTTTATATACCTGATCTCAGCATCCCTTAGGATCTGGCTTATGTAGTAGACTGATCGCTGGACTTTCACCTCTTCTTTGACCAGGACTACCACTAGCACCGTAGGGGAGACTGCAAGGTAGAGAAACAGCTCCTCTTCGAATTTGGATTTGGCTAGTAGGAGGCGAGCCGAGGTAATTCTTGAGCTCGTCGAATGCCTTTTGGCATTTTTGAGTCCAGTGAAAATCTTTCGATTTTCTGAGGATTTGAAAAAGGGGCATGTAGCATTCGACCGACCTCAAGATAAAATGATTCAAAGATGCCACCTTTCCGATCAGGAGTTGAACTTCCTTGATAGACTTTGGAGCGGTCATCTCCTGGATAGCTCGAATTTTTTTTGGGTTGGTCTCAATCCCTCATTTCGAGACTATGAATCTCAAAAAATTTTCTGAGGCTACCCCAAAGGCACACTTCGTTAGGTTCAGCTTCATCTTGTATTTTCTGAGTGCATCGAAAGTCTCTTCAAGGTTGGCAACATGATTGACAGACATTTGGCTTTTGACCAGCATATCATCGACGTAAACCTCCATATTGCGATCGATCTGCTTCTTAAAGATTTTATTGACCAAGTGCTGATAAGTCGTGCCTGCATTCTTAAGTCCGAAGGGCATGACCGTATAACAGTAAAGACCACGATTAGTAATAAAAGCAGTCTTCTCCTCATCCTTCGGTGCCATCCGAATTTGGTTGTAGCTAGAGAAAGCATCCATGAAGGTAAGGAGCTCATAGTCTGAAGTCACATCCACCAATTGGTCAATTCTGGCCAAAGAGTAGCTATCTTTTAGGTAGGCCTTGTTTAGCTTCTTAAAGTCGATGTACATCCTCCACTTGTCGTTAGCCTTTTTAATCAGGATCATGTTAGAGACTCAAGTTGGATAGCTGACTTCTTGGATAAATCTAGCATTGAGAAGCTTATCGACTTCTTTTGCTATTACCTTCTGCCTTTCTGGTGCGTGGCCCCAAACTCTTTCTTTCACTGATCGATGTTTGGGATCAATAGCCATCGATGTTCCATAACCTCGACATCAATCCCGGGCATATCCGCTGAAACCCAATGAAGATGTCGGCATTCCTCCATAAAAAGGTGATGAGCTGCTCCCGAACTTCATCTTCCAGATTGAAGCCAATTTGCACCGTATGCTCCGTATTTTCATCAATTAGGAGGACGATTATAAGATCTTCTATAGGCTCATCCCATTCTTCGGCAAGGTCATCGCGGACATCAAGCCCGTCAACTAGGCAAGGGTCAAGTCGAGTGCCATTTTGTAAGGTGATGGAATAGCAGCACCCGGCTAATGCTTGATCGCCTCTGATTTCACCTATTCTATTATTTGTTGGAAATTTTATTTTCAGGTAATAGGTCGACACCACGGCTCGTAGTGCATTCAAACTAGGTCAACCGAGGATTGCATTGTAAGCAGAGGAGGCTTTTACCACCAAAACATCAACACATGTCTTGGCCTGCTTTGGATACTATCCTATAGATATGGCTAAAGTTATCATTCTCTCCACTGGCATAGTGTCACCAGTGAAGCCGACCAATGGAGAGCTCATAGGTTCCAGGTGATTATCGGGTATGAACATTTTAAAGAAAGCATCATAGTACAGAACTTTCATTATCTACCAAAATGCGACGTACATCATAATCAGCAATGTTCAAAGAGATTACAATCGCATCGTTGTATGGGAACTGGACTCCTTGAGCATCCTCGTCGGTAAAAGCAATGGGCTTTTCAGTTCTTTGCCTCTTTCCAGGCTTGGCTGACCTGCTAGCCTCTTCTCATCGAAGTCTTCCAGAGATGGTATTAATTATGTTGATCGGGGGCCGATCTTCTCGCTGCTTCTTACCCCTCGATGGTTCTAGCGGTAGGGAGCTCTCGATCGATCCTCTCATCCTTTCGACTAACATCGTAGGAACCGGCCAAGCCTATCATGCCCGATGAGCTCCTCGATCTCGTCTTGAAGCTGGATTCACTCTTCTGTATCGTAATCATGATTGCGATGGTAAAGACAGAACTTGTTAGGATTGTGCTTGCCGAGGTGAGTGCGCATCCTTTTTGGTCTCGACAGTTGCTCCCTGATCTCCATCGGTACTTGAATTTTTGGAGCATTGAGAGGGACGTAGTTGTGGAATTTTCTGAAGGGAGAGCTCCGTCGTGCCCTTCTATTTGAACTTCTTTGCCTTTGGGCCTAGGTAGGAGTTTGGGCCTACTTATGCTCCGGAAGAGTTCGGAAGCATGGTCGAGCTCTACTCGATTTCTCTCCAGCCACGGGCATATTTGGTTCGCCCGCCTGCCGCTCTTGGATAGCTTCATTATCCCTGGCTTTGAAGGCCTCTTCAACTCGAGCATAACCTTCAGTCCGAGCCAGCATATCAACAAAGTCCCTGGGGTACTTCTTCTTTAAGGAGAATAGCAAATCATTCTTTTGAAGGCCGCCCTTGAGTGCGACCATTGCAACAGACTGATCTAGGTTTTGGACCTCCAATGCAGCAGCATTAAACTGGGTGACATAAGTTTGGATAGATTCTTCCTCCTTCTGCTTGATATTCATCAGAAAATTCGAATCTCGGTGGAAACGTCGGCTGCTAACGAAATAAGCAGCAAACTGATGGCTCATCGAAGAAAAAGATGGTACCCAATTTAAGGATCGCATACCAGTTTCTGGCGGTGCCCTTGAGGGTGGATGGAAAAGCCCGATACAAAATGGCGTATGGCGCATCATGGAGCAGCAACATTATCTGGAAGGCCTTCAGGTGGTCGATCAGATTGGTGGTCCCATCGTAACTCTCAAACTGAGGGAGCTTGAAGTTCGGCAAGATTGGTTCTTGCATAATTTTTTGAGAAAAAGGAGGATCAGTGCAAATATCGTTATCATGAAAGGAGGAAGCATGATAGAGTTCTTTGATTCATCGACTCATTTCCTCGAGCCTTTGATCTAGGAGATCTTCATGATCATTGATCTCCAAGATTTTCTAGTAGAATAGAGGCAAAGCTCCCCCCAGGGTCGAGTCATGATCCGAGCAAGGGCTCTTCACCCTCTGCTTCCCTTTTTTGGTGGTTGCTGGCCGATTCATCCAAGTCGACCACCCTCATACCGGGTTCTCTGGCTCCTGAGAAATCTGCTCCGACCAGGATGGCACCGGAGATGGCTGCTGCTGCCGCATGACCTGCACTGCTCCAGTGAGGTCGCGGACCTGCTGGACCAATAGGTCGAATTGCACCATGTCCACCATTGTAGGCGGTGGGGCTTGAGATACAGAAGATGAAATAGGGGCAGAAAGATCTAGATGAGATCTGACCATGAAGGTGGTTGACCGTCAAGTTGAAGCCTTTCTAGGGGGCATTCTCAAGAGGTCGAGAGATAAAGTAGGACTCTAGTTGGGATGAAGAGGGATCTCCACCATGTATTTCTTCAAGAATAAGGGAACCTCAATAACTTGAGGAAGGCCCTTTCTCTAGCGCCAATCTGTTGGCGCAAAATCTGACCATCACCGGAGTTGAAGCTAGATTTGGAGAGGACGAGGTCGCCATCGGGACCTATAAAATAAGTCTCATTCGGAGTCTGGGGTAGTGGCTCTGACAAGATCTTTCGACGATCAAGTTAGCTCTTTCGACCAACAGAATGGAATACGTAGAGAGATTCCAGCAGAATTTTTAAGAAGCGAATGAGAGCTTCCAAGAGAAAGCATATCTGGAGGGTCTCTTATATAGACGGAGCCTATAACAAACTGATAGTGACAGCTATAATCATCTGGTAGTGGATCATTCAGGGCCATGTGGAATTTGTTAAGAGGGATAGTATCTGTTGTTGCGATGTACGAGTCCGTCGGGGTTCAACGACCGAAGCTCGAATGGGAGAGATTGACGATTCTTTTGGCTACACCAAGGGTGAGAGCCAAGGTCCTCTAGGACTGCTAGATGGAGTTCGGAGGGAGTTTAACTATGTAGAGGAGTCTGTCTGAAGGAGAAATCTAGAAAAAATTCGACTGTTGGAGGAGTCCAATTGAAGGAGAAGTCTGGTAGGGGTTCGATTGTTGGAGTCCGACTGGAGGAGATCGGCTGCTGAAGGAGTCCAAAAGGGGTTCAATTGCTGGAGGAGTTTGAAAGGGGTTTGGCCACTGGAGGAGTCCGAAAGGAGTTCGACTGCTGAAAGAATTCCAAGAGGAAGAATTTTCGATCGAAGCTCCTCTATGATTATCGATTATATTAGGCTAAGCATCAAACTGGACTTCGGTGGGAGCGGGATTTTGTTAGATATATGTGCCCTAAAAGCGAGAATTGGCTAACACTTGTAATACACATCTAAGAGCAAAATTATAATTTTAACTATAAATAATAAAATGGATTATTTTCTATCATAGTGTGTATTTGAAAGTGTGTATGATACATCCCTTGAGTTAATGGTAATGATAGTTCATATTTTCAAGAGTTAAAAATTTAAGACATGAATTTTTATTATTAACTCATAAAGTGTTTCCGACCGTAGGATCATCATGAGGATGGTGATTGATCCAAAAGGTTGGTGTATGATCGCTTCTTTAGGATAAATGAGTCTTAAGTCTATGGTGTAGAGACACCGGAGCGAGAGTATAAGTACTCGTTAGAGAACGAGGGCACTGAGCGTGACCACCTCGAGCATTCATCAGAAAGTCTACCTTCTCATCAATGACTGGCTTGAAGTTGCAGTAGTGTGTCTGATTCTTTGACCTGAGGTATATCGACAGTTCACCTTGAGGGTGTTATAGTTTGACTACATCATAACTCGATTTCCTAGTCATTCGAAATCCTGAGATGTATGTTGGCTATAGCATGTTCATTATAGAAATTGGATTGCACCAATAAGGGATCTATCTACCTCGGTAGATGAGGGGTAGTCCTATGATGATCATGAGAATCAAGTTCATAAGCCCATGGCCATGGCAGAGTGAAATAATAGAAAAAGTTTCTATTAGAATTTTCACATTAGACTTGAATCGAATGATTAATTCATATGATAGAAATTAGGTTTGACGAGATCACCTTAACCCTAATCCGATCGAGGCTCAAGATGGACAAACTTAATCACACAGGTAACTACACCAAGAGGTTCATTTTCAGTTCTGATGCGTTGCCACAATATGCTGCTAGGTGCCACTAATGAATTTTGGGAGCAATTAGAATGATTTGGATAATCGATCATACTAATTATCTGAATTAGAAAAGTTCTGATCCATCGGAAGGTGTTTCAATGATGTCGATGATAGAGATCATGACATATCCCATTACCATACAGAACTGAACCTAACTAGATCACACAAATAAGGGTTTGAATCTGAATATCATCAATTGGATTAATCTAGTTCGATTGATTTGAATAAGATTCAATTAGGTTCAAGAAAATCATGCTAGCACACGATTGAGCCTAATATTCTCCTTCAACAATCATTAACAGTTATCTCGAGTGAGCCAAATGTATTTGGGCTCACTCAAGAACCTTGACTTAGTTTAACTGGAGCTTGTCCAGGTCAGAAAAAGGTTGTCTTAATTTATGAGATAAATCTGAGATAATACTTGCCATTTTCCATCACCTGCTAAATCTTGTCTTTGGACTTTGGTCAAATATTGACCTTTGACACTAGACCCTATGTGTCATGCATCCATAGGAGAGAGCTTTGATCATTGTCCTCCTGCTAAATAGCAGAAAGGCAAGGGGCGCCATACAGATGGGACTCCATTTGCTTATTGCTTCATACTAAGGTGGCACCAAAGAGTCTTCTTTGACCAGTCTTGGCGCCACCTAAGGAGGTTTGTAGGGAACTCTAATCTGATTGGATCAAATAATGTCATCCCATTAATCGAATTTAGATCTGATTGCACAAAGAGCTATGATTGGCCGGGATGATGTGGCACTGCATGGCGCAATAGGGTCTATATAAACCCTATCTATGCCTAGGATTTAGATCCTCTATCCTTTGCTCACGCCACAAGGCTTCTCTCCCTCCCTCTCCATGCCATCTTCAGATCCTCTCTCTCCTCTCCATGCCTAAGAAGCTTTGGGCTCGAGTTTGGTGTGATCCAAGCAAGAGAAAGGCGATAAGAAAGAAGAAGGCAGCACTGCTGCAAGAGACAACACCCGATCTTCAAAAGGTGTTTTGAAGATGTTCAAGATCAGATCCAGATTTGACCTTTAGAGTATGAATTGAAAAGAAAAAGATCTTCAGATCCTGCCTGAGTGGATACCGATAGAGGGCAGACGCTTGCATGGCTACATCCAGAACCTCAAGCAAACATCGGGATCATCACAAGGTAATAGGATTAACCATAATAAGGTACAATTAAATTAAATTAAATTAAATTTATTTTTATTTTTATTTTATCAAATTGATAAAATTAGATCTAAAGAGTCTTAAATCTGATTTGGATCTAAGAGAAAAATTTTTGAAATATCCTTCTTGATCAAATCAGATCTTTACGAATCTGATCCGAAAAATAGAATTTTTCCTTCAACTGGTATCAGAGCCAGGTTCCATAATTATTTAGATCTGATTTTAATATAAGTTTGATATGATAATTAGATGATTTTAGATGTCACATTAGATATAATTAGATCTAAAATTAAAAATTAAAAAAATTAAATAATCTAGATCTAAGATGTATGAGATGCATGACTAGACTAGAAATAGAATTGTTCTATGTATAGTCTAGGATGATCATAGTTTTAATTTGATGAATTATAATTTTAGATCTATTTATTTATTATTTTTTAATATTATAAATATTATAATTAGATCTAAAAAATAGAAAATAAATTTATTTAATTTTATTCATATGAGATATGATAGATGCATGTTTAGACTAGTTGTAGAATAGTTCTACAAAGTTGTCTTGAATAAATTTAATTTGATATCATCAAATTTAAATTTTATTTTTTAGATATTTATGAGATAATTTAGATCTAAAAAATATACATGATATGATACATGAGATGTATGCAAAATATATTTTTTAAGTTAGATCAATTATATATATATGATATATATGTAGATCTAACTAGTTTTGTAAATTCATCATATTTCTGATTAAGGCATTCTCCTTGGCCATCCGGTCATAAGAATGAAGTAGGATTTAAATATCCTCTCCTCCCATTTGATGGGATGTTCTTATAATGTGTAGGGGTACTGTGCATTCGACCTTAATCAAAAATCAAAAAAACTTATTTTCTATAAAACCCTAGATCCTGAAACCCTAAAATTTTATTTACATATTTTGTTTATGAACCCTAAACTTAATTAAGACTTAAGATTATAAAATATATTAGGTCTAAAATTGAAAATTTTTAGATCTAAGATATATTCAAAAAATTGGGTTCGGACTTAGGTAGCTCAATTAGGTCTAGCGGTTGATCAAACCGAATCAAGAGTCGGTTAGATGGAATCAAAAGTGCTTAAATTGACCAATCTAATAGGATTAAGTCTGGGTCATGATCGAGTCACATGAGTGATCGATCAAGTTAAGATCTAATTAAGCTCAGTGGTTAGAGTCTGGATTGTAGGCTAACCCGATTAGTTCTAGCTCAACAATTTGGTGTCTAAGGTAAGTTTGGTAAATACGATTGACTGTTTTTTAATTAGGAGCTACTCGACTCGAATACGTTCTTGTCGAGTTAATGGCATATCCGTACCACAGGTCTCACTTATCTAACCATATTTTTTGGCTCAGTCCTGATCTAAGGTGGCTAATAATCTGAGCTAACCCATGCCACTAGGTTAGTCATAATGGTTATGACTATATCAAGTCAAGTTTAAAAAGACCTAAATCAAATCTTCCAAAGAAAAGATTAAGTCTAAGGTCTTCCACCATTGTAGATGTGTGGGCCCTTCCCGAGGTTGATTATTCTTGGCTGGTTACGGTGGCTCAGTTGCACTGGAAAGATGCAACCATGTCTATTAGGCATTGGATGCTACAGGCTGGAGGATGGATTGGACTTAATATTTCAAATACGATGAGAGACTCAATTAGGAATCCAATCTATGCAAATGGTGGGTCTAACTTAACTAAGGAGTGGATCAATATTTCGGGCATGGTGAGATTCATGAATTAGAGACCAAGTTTGGGCGCACCATGATTAGAGAATCATTGAACATGAGTTGTTCACTCATTGGCTAACCAATCACCAATAACTATTAGGTGAGATGATGAGTCAGTTGGTGGGACTGCACCATCCACTAAAAATCATTAATCATAGAGATTTTTGCATCTCTACAGAGAAAGTGTAGAAATTCGAGAAAATAGTGAGAGCTAATTTATTTAAAAAATTAAAATTCTAAATAAATTATTTAAGTCTTAATTACAAAATCTAATTAGAAATTTTGACTCTCTTTAAGAAAATGTCTGCATCCAATCCACTAGCCCATATCCTAGACACCCATAGACTGACCAAACCAAATTATAAAGATTGGATCCAAAACTTCAAAATCATTTTGGATTCCGAGAAGTTAACTCATATATTGGACCAGGATCCCCTACCTTACCAATCCGTCCATCCACTGAATAGAGAGCATCTCTTGACAAATGGATGGATGAAGATAACAAGGTCAGATACTACATGTTGGGCTCGATGTCTGATAAGCTTCAGCACCAACATGAAGATATCAAGACTGCCCATCAAATGTTGGCTCATCTACAAGAGTTGTTTGGGAAACAAAGTCGCGCAACCAAATATCAGGTCACTAAAGGACTATTTAAGGCTAAAATGCATGATGGGCAGTCAATCCAAGGTTATTGTCTGATGATGATCAAGGACTTGGAAGAGCTTGAGAAGCTCGGAGTGAAGTTAGACCAGAATTTATAGAATGATATAATTCTACAATCTTTGACTGATGCGTATGGGTAGTTCATCATGAACTATCATATGCATAAATTTCAGAGTACTCTGGCCGAGCTTATGAACATGCTAGTTACTGCTGAGCTTTCTATGAAAGGTTCTAAAGGCTCAGTACTTGCTATAGAATGGACTTCTTTTAAGAAAAAATCTTTTGGAAAGAAGAAGAAGTCTATGAAAAGGCAGAAGATGAAAGGTGGAAAGAAAACGAAGGCAGAGCTGAAGAAGAAGGCCGCTGGCAAAGAAAAGTGTTTCCATTGTAATTCTGACGGCCACTAGAAATGAAACTACCCTATATACTTGGCCACCCTAAAGAATCATAAGGAGACATGTCTTTCTGGAGGTATGCTCATTATTGAATCTAACCTTACGGTTTCTTCTACATCTAGTTGGATGCTTGACTCTGGTTCTAGTGCTCATTTGTGCACTTCCATGCAGGATCTTGAGGTGAAGAAAAAAATCTATTTTCTGGATCAGGTTCATTCAAATCTGATTTGACCAAGAGAAATATTTCAAAAATTTTTCTCTTAGATCTAAATCAGATTTGAACGAACCTGATCCAGAAAATAGGTTTTTCCCTTCAATTGGTATCAAAGCCAGGTTCCTATAAATAATTTAGATTTGATTTTAATTTAATTTTGATCTAATAATTAGATAATTTTAGATATCACATAAGATGTGATTAAATCTAAAATCAAAAAAATTAAAAATTAAATAATTTAGATCTAAGTTCTACAAGATGCATGACTAGTTGTAGAATAGAATAGTTTTATATATAGTCTTGCATGATCATAATTTAATTTGATTAAGTTATGATTTTTAGATTAATTTATTTATTATTTTTTGATGTTATAAATATTATAATAAGATCTAAAAAATAGAAAATAAAGTTATTTAATTTTTGTTCATATGAGATATGATGAATGCATATTTAGACTAGTTGTAGAATAGTTGTACATAATTATCTAGTATAGAATTTATTTTGATAAGATCAATTTAAATTTGATTTTTCAGATGATTATGAGATAATTTAGATCTAAAAAATATGCATGATATGATACATGAGATGTATGCAAAATATGTTTATAGTTAGATCAATTTTTTATATGAGATATATGATATAGATCTAACTAGTTTTGTAGTTTTTATATTTCTGATTAAGACATTCCCCTTGGCCGTCCAATCATAAGAATAAAGTAAGATTTAAATGCTCTCTTCTTCCATTCGATGGGATGTTCTTATGATGTGTAGGGGTGCTGCACGTTCGTTCTTAATCAAAAATTTAAAAACTTATTTTCTGCAAAACCCTAGATCCTGAAATCGTAGGATTTTATTTACATGTTTTATTTATGAACCCTAAACTTAATTGAGAATTAAGATTATGAAATATGTTAAGTCTAAAAATTAAGAATTTTTATATTTAAGACATATTCATAAAATTGGGTTCGGGCTGGATAGCTCAATTAGGTCTAAGTGGTTGATCAAACTGAATCAAGAGTTAGTTAGATGGGATCAAGAATGCTTAAATTAACCAGCCTAATAGGATTAAGTTTGGATCAAGATCAAATCACATGAGTGATCGATCAAGCTAAGACCTAATTAGGCTCAGTGGTTAGAGTCTGGATTGTAAGCTAACCCAATTGATTCTGGCTCAACAATTTGGTGTCTAAGATAAGTTTGGCAGATACGATGGGAGCTACTTGACTCGAATGCATTCTTGTCAAGTTAATGGCATATTCTTTCCACCGATCTCACTTACCTGGCCATATTTGTTGGCTCAGTCCTGATCTAAGGTGGCCAATAATCTGAGCTAACCCATGCCACTAGATTAGTCATAATTGTTATGACTATGTCAAGTCTAGTTTAATGAGACCTAAATCAAATCTTCCTAAGGAAAGATTAAGTCTAAGGTCTTCCACTATCGTAGATGTGCAGGCCTTTCCCAAGGTTGATTATTCTCGACTGGTTACAGTGGTTCAGTTGCACTAGAAAGATGCAACCATGTCTATTAGGCATTGGATGCTACAGGCTGGAGGATGGATTGGGCTCAATATTTCGAATACGGTGAGAGACTCAATTAGAAATCCAATCTATGCAAATAGTGGGTCTGACTTAACTAAAAAGTGGATCAATATTTCAGGCATGGTGAGATTCATGAATTAGAGATCAAGTTTGAGTGCACCATGATTAGAGAATCATTGAACAAGAGTTGTTCACTCATTTGCTAACCAATCATCAATAACTATTAGGTAAGGTGATGAGTCAGTTGGTGGGATCGCACCACCCACTAGAAATCATTAATCATGAAGATTTTCGCATCTCTACAGAGAGAGTGTAGGGATCCAAGAAAATAGTGGAAGCTAATTTGTTTAAAAATAAAACTCCTAAATAAATTGGTCAAGTCTTAATTACAATATCTAACTAGAAATTTTGACTCTCTATAGGAAAATATTTGCGTCCAACCCACTTGACGTATCCTAGATACCCATAGACTGACCGAACTCAATTACAAGGATTGGCTTCAAAACATCAAAATCATTTTGGGTTCTAAGAAGTTAACTCATGTATTAGACCAGGACCCCCCATCTTACCAGCTTGTCCATCCACTGAATAGAGAGCGTCTCTTGACAAGTGGATGGATGAAGATAATAAGGCCAGATATTATATGTTGGGCTTGATGTCTGATGAGCTTCAACATCAACATGAAGATATCAAGACTACTCGCCAAATGTTGGCTCACCTACAAGAGATGTTTGGTGAACAGAGTCGTGCAGCCAAGTATCAAGTCACTAAACGACTATTCAAGGTTAAAATGCGTGATGGACAGTCAGTCCAATATCATTGTCTGATGATGATCAAGGACTTGGAAGAGCTTGAGAAGCTTGGAGTGAAGTTGGATCTGGATCTGCAGAATGATATAATTCTGCAATCCTTGACTAATGCATGTGGACAGTTCATCATGAACTACCATATGTATAAACTTCAAAATTTCCTGGCCGACCTTATGAACATGCTGGTTACTACTGAGCTTTTTATGAAAGATTCTAAAGGCTCAATGCTTGCTATAGAACGGACTTTTCAAAGAGAAAGTCTTTTGGAAAGAAGAAGAAGTCTGTGAAAAGACCAAAGGTGGAAGGAGAAAAGAAGAAAAAGATAGAGCTGAAGAAGAAGGCTGCAAACAAAGAAAAGTATTTCCATTACAACACTGACGGCCACTGGAAGCAGAACATCCTACTTATCTAGCCATCCTAAAGAATAAGAAGGAGGCAGGTCCTTCTGGAGGTATGCTCGTTATTGAGTCTAACCTTACAGTTTCTTCTACATTCAGTTAGGTGCTTGACTCTAGTTCTAATGCTCATTTGTGCATTTTCATACAGGATCTTGAGGATAGTAGAAGACTGAGGGATGGTGAGATGATCCTACACATTGAAAATGGAGCAAGAGTTGCTGCTGTGGCCGTGAAAATATATCCTCTTCGACTACCATCTGGTTTAGACTTAGTATTAAAGGATTGTTATTTTATGCCTGCAGCAAGCAAGAATTTGATTTTTGTTTCATGTTTAGCACAAGAAGGCTATGTAATTAGTTTTCTTAAGGACCATTGTAACATTCTTTATGAAAGAAATAAAATTGCAAGTGATTTTCTTATTAACGGTCTTTACCAGTTACATATTGATGTATCTGTTTTTAATATCGAGCAAAATATGAATACCATAAAACCAAAACAACCTAGGAATAGTCCAAATGATAGGTATCTATGGTACCTAAGACTAGGTCATATAGCAGAAGATAGGGTTAATAAATTGAAGAAAATTAGGCTATTGAGTCTATTGATTTTCGAGTCATATCCAATTTGTGAATCTTGTCTTCATGGCAAAATGACTAAGCTTTCTTTTGTAGGATACGGAGAAAGGGCCATGGATCTTCTTACCCTAGTACATACTAATGTGTGCAGTCTATTTGATGTGCTGGCTAGAGGCAACTTTGTCTACTTCATAATCTTTATCGATGATTTATCTCGGTATGGGTATGTGTATCTTATGAGACACAAGTCTGAAGCTTTTGAAAAATTCAAGAAATTCAGACATGAAGTGGAAAAGCAAACTAAAAATCCATTAAGGTTCTTCGATCAGATTGAGGAGGTGAATACCTTAGTCAAAAAATTTTGGACTATCTCAAGAAAAATGGCATAGTCTCTCAATGGACTTCACCTGAAATACCTCAACTCAATGGGGCTTCAGAACGGAGGAACCAGACCCTATTAGATATGGTCTGATCCATGATGAGCTTCACAGACCTTCCTGATTTTCTTTAGGGACATAGTCTGTTAACTGCAATATACTTACTGAATAAGGTTTCTTCTAAAACCATTCCTATCACACCATATGAGATATGGCATGGTATGAAATCAAGTCTGAGTCATCTTAGAATTTGGGGTTATCCGGCTCATATCAAAAGACAACAAGCGGATAAGTTAGGCTATAGGTCCCTTAGAGCTTGATTTATAGGATATCCTAAAGAATCATTAGGATATTATTTCTATATTTTAGAAGATCACAATATGATTGTAAGTCGACATACCATCTTTCTTGAAAAATAGTTTATTCAAGATAGCGGCATTGGAAAGAAGATCAAGTTCGAGGAGAAAGTCTCATAAGAGCAATAAGCTAAGGACCAAATGAAACCAAATCAGGTTAAGCCAATACAATCACTACCTCCTCCACCTCGTAGATCGGAAAGGATTTTTCGTCCCCCTAAGAGATACTTAGATACTATTTCAGAGGAAGTAGAGAAAATGTTCCTCATAGGTAATGGGATTCATGGTGATGATCACAAAACCTATGATGAGATGATATCGAATATCGACTCCGAGAAATGGTTAAAGGTAATGAAGTCAGAAATTGAGTTGATGCACTTAATCCAAGTCTGGACCTTGGTAGATCCACCAGAAGGTATAGTACCGATAGGATGTAAATGATCTATAAGAGAAAGATTAGTGTAGATGGGAATATAGAGACATTCAAAGCTAGATTATTGGCAAAAGAGTATAGTCAATGCAAAGACATTGACTATCAGGATACCTTTTCGTCAGTAGCTATGCTAAGATCCATCCACATATTGCTTACTATTGTAGCCTATTTTGATTATGAAATATGGTAAATGGACGTGAAAATGGCATTCTTAAATGGATACCTTGAGGAAGATATCTATATGGAATAGCCGTTAGGTTTTACATCCAATGATGCTGATCACAAGGTATGCAAGCTGCAAAGATCCATATATGGACTTAAGCAAGCATCTCGGAGCTGGAATACTCATTTTAATGATGTGATCAAATTATTTGGTTTCATCAAGAATGAGGAGGAACCATGTATCTTCAAAAAGATTAGTAGGAGTGCTATTGTCTTTCTCGTATTGTACGTGGATGATATCCTCCTTATTGGAAATGATATTCCCATGTTGACCACAGTTAAAATATGGTTATCCAAAGAATTCTCCATGAAAGACCTAGGAGAAGCATCCTTTATTCTAGAAATTAAGGTCTATAGAGATAGACCGAACAGGATGCTAGAACTTTCACAAAAGATGTATATAGAGGAAGTGCTAAAGAGGTTTAGCATGGAAAACTCTAAGAGAAGATTAGTACCCTTCAAACATGGCATTCATCTCTCCAAGAAGATGTGCCCTAGCACACCTGAGGAGATAGAACACATGAGCAAGATCCCTTATGCTTCAGCAATAAGGAGCCTCATATATGCCATGTTATGTACACGTCCTGATATAGCCCATGCTGTGAGTGTCACGAGCAGATATCAGTCGAATCCAGGTGAAGAACACTGGACTTCTATGAAATGTATCCTTAAGAATTCGAGAAGAACTAAGGATATATTGTTGATTTTTGGTAATGGAGAACTCTAAGTCCGGAGGTATACAGACTCAGATTTTATGACCAATGTAGATGATCGAAAGTCAACATCTGGGAGTCTGTTTGTATGTAATGGTGATACTGTCAATTGAAAGAGTTCCAAGCAAACAGTGATAGCAGATTCCACCATGGAAGTAGAGTACATCACTGCATCAGAAGCTATAAAGGAGGTATTCTGGTACAAGAAGTTTGTCGTAGATATCGGAGTGATGCTATCAGATGCCATTCCTCTATACTGCGATAATAATGACGCCATAGCCCTTGCTAAGGAGCCGAGGTCTCATAAAAAATCTAAGCACATCGAGCGGCGATACCACCTCATCCATGATTATCTCGAGAAAGGTTACGTCGAGGTCAAGAGAGTCGACTCTACAGATAATGCAGCAGACCCACTCATAAAGCCATTGGGCCAGCAGAAGATCGAAGCCCACCTTGAGAAGATGGGACTTAGATTTGTAGCCAATTGGCTTTAGGTCAAGTGGGAGTTTGTTAGATATGTGTGCCCTAGAAGCCAGAATTGGCTGATACTTGTTATACACTTCTAAGGATAAAATTATAATTTTGACTATAAATAATAAAATGAATTATTTTCTATCATAATATGTATTTAGTGTTTATGATATATCCCTTAAGTTAATGGCAATGATAATTCTTATTTTTAAGAATTAAAAATTTAAGACATGAATTTTCATTATTAACTCATAAAATACTCTCGATCGTAGGATCATCATGAGGATAGTGATTGATCCGGAAGGTTGGTGTACAATCGCTTCTTTATAGTAGATGAGTCTTGAGTCTACGGTGTAGAGATACTAGGAATGAGAGTATAGATACTCATTAGAGAATGAGGGCATTAAGCGTGACCACCTCAAGCAGTCATAAGAAAGTCTACCCTCTCGTCGATGACTGGCTCGAAACTACATTGGTGTATCTGGTTCTTTGATCTGAGGTGCATCGGTAGTTCATCTTAAGGGTGTTATAGTTTGACTACACCATAACTCGATCTCCTAGCCATTCGAAATCCTGAGGTATATGTTGGCTATAGCATGTTCATTATAGAAATTGGATTGCACTAAGAGGAAATCTATCTACCTCGGTAGATGAGGAGCAACCCTATGATGATCATGAGAATCAAGTCCATAAGCTCATGGCCATGGCAGAGTGAAATGATAGAAAGAGTTTCTATTAAGATTTTCACATCGGAACTTGAATCGAA
>QRFJ01003021.1:197500-228083 GCA_006176705.1 Cocos nucifera | reverse complement strand
ATTTGATGTGCTGGCTAGAGGCAACTTTGTCTACTTCATAATCTTTATCGATGATTTATCTCGGTATGGGTATGTGTATCTTATGAGACACAAGTCTGAAGCTTTTGAAAAATTCAAGAAATTCAGACATGAAGTGGAAAAGCAAACTAAAAATCCATTAAGGTTCTTCGATCAGATTGAGGAGGTGAATACCTTAGTCAAAAAATTTTGGACTATCTCAAGAAAAATGGCATAGTCTCTCAATGGACTTCACCTGAAATACCTCAACTCAATGGGGCTTCAGAACGGAGGAACCAGACCCTATTAGATATGGTCTGATCCATGATGAGCTTCACAGACCTTCCTGATTTTCTTTAGGGACATAGTCTGTTAACTGCAATATACTTACTGAATAAGGTTTCTTCTAAAACCATTCCTATCACACCATATGAGATATGGCATGGTATGAAATCAAGTCTGAGTCATCTTAGAATTTGGGGTTATCCGGCTCATATCAAAAGACAACAAGCGGATAAGTTAGGCTATAGGTCCCTTAGAGCTTGATTTATAGGATATCCTAAAGAATCATTAGGATATTATTTCTATATTTTAGAAGATCACAATATGATTGTAAGTCGACATACCATCTTTCTTGAAAAATAGTTTATTCAAGATAGCGGCATTGGAAAGAAGATCAAGTTCGAGGAGAAAGTCTCATAAGAGCAATAAGCTAAGGACCAAATGAAACCAAATCAGGTTAAGCCAATACAATCACTACCTCCTCCACCTCGTAGATCGGAAAGGATTTTTCGTCCCCCTAAGAGATACTTAGATACTATTTCAGAGGAAGTAGAGAAAATGTTCCTCATAGGTAATGGGATTCATGGTGATGATCACAAAACCTATGATGAGATGATATCGAATATCGACTCCGAGAAATGGTTAAAGGTAATGAAGTCAGAAATTGAGTTGATGCACTTAATCCAAGTCTGGACCTTGGTAGATCCACCAGAAGGTATAGTACCGATAGGATGTAAATGATCTATAAGAGAAAGATTAGTGTAGATGGGAATATAGAGACATTCAAAGCTAGATTATTGGCAAAAGAGTATAGTCAATGCAAAGACATTGACTATCAGGATACCTTTTCGTCAGTAGCTATGCTAAGATCCATCCACATATTGCTTACTATTGTAGCCTATTTTGATTATGAAATATGGTAAATGAACGTGAAAATGGCATTCTTAAATGGATACCTTGAGGAAGATATCTATATGGAATAGCCGTTAGGTTTTACATCCAATGATGCTGATCACAAGGTATGCAAGCTGCAAAGATCCATATACGAACTTAAGCAAGCATCTCGGAGCTGGAATACTCATTTTAATGATGTGATCAAATTATTTGGTTTTATCAAGAATGAGGAGGAACCATGTATCTTCAAAAAGATTAGTAGGAGTGCTATTGTCTTTTTCGTATTGTACGTGGATGATATCCTCCTTATTGGAAATGATATTCCCATGTTGACCACAGTTAAAATATGGTTATCCAAGGGATTCTCCATGAAAGACCTAGGAGAAGCATCCTTTATTCTAGAAATTAAGGTCTATAGAGATAGACCGAACAGGATGCTAGAACTTTCACAAAAGATGTATATAGAGGAAGTGCTAAAGAGGTTTAGCATGGAAAACTCTAAGAGAAGATTAGTACCCTTCAAACATGGCATTCATCTCTCCAAGAAGATGTGCCCTAGCACACCTGAGGAGATAGAACACATGAGCAAGATCCCTTATGCTTCAGCAATAAGGAGCCTCATATATGCCATGTTATGTACACGTCCTGATATAGCCCATGCTGTGAGTGTCACGAGCAGATATCAGTCGAATCCAGGTGAAGAACACTGGACTTCTATGAAATGTATCCTTAAGAATTCGAGAAGAACTAAGGATATATTGTTGATTTTTGGTAATGGAGAACTCTAAGTCCGGAGGTATACAGACTCAGATTTTATGACCAATGTAGATGATCGAAAGTCAACATCTGGGAGTCTGTTTGTATGTAATGGTGATACTGTCAATTGAAAGAGTTCCAAGCAAACAGTGATAGCAGATTCCACCATGGAAGTAGAGTACATCACTGCATCAGAAGCTATAAAGGAGGTATTCTGGTACAAGAAGTTTGTCGTAGATATCGGAGTGATGCTATCAGATGCCATTCCTCTATACTGCGATAATAATGACGCCATAGCCCTTGCTAAGGAGCCGAGGTCTCATAAAAAATCTAAGCACATCGAGCGGCGATACCACCTCATCCATGATTATCTCAAGAAAGGTTACATCGAGATCAAGAGAGTGGACTCTACAGATAATGCAGCAGACCCACTCATAAAGCCATTGGGCCAGCAAAAGATCGAAGCCCATCTTGAGAAGATGGGACTTAGATTTGTAGCCAATTGGCTTTAGGTTAAGTGAGAGTTTGTTAGATATGTGTGCCCTAGAAGCCAGAATTGGCTGATACTTGTTATATACTTTTAAGGATAAAATTATAATTTTGACAATAAATAATAAAATGAATTATTTTCTATCATAATATGTATTTAGTGTTTATGATATAACCCTTAAGTTAATGGCAATGATAATTCTTATTTTTAAGAATTAAAAATTTAAGACATGAATTTTCATTATTAACTCATAAAATACTCTCGATCGTAGGATCATCATGAGGATAGTGATTGATCCGGAAGGTTGGTGTACAATCGCTTCTTTATAGTAGATGAGTCTTGAGTCTACGGTGTAGAGATACTAGGAATGAGAGTATAGATACTCATTAGAGAATGAGGGCATTAAGCGTGACCACCTCAAGCAGTCATAAGAAAGTCTACCCTCTCGTCGATGACTGGCTCGAAACTACATTGGTGTATCTGGTTCTTTGATCTGAGGTGCATCGGTAGTTCATCTTAAGGGTGTTATAGTTTGACTACACCATAACTCGATCTCCTAGCCATTCGAAATCCTGAGGTATATGTTGGCAATAGCATGTTCATTATAGAAATTGGATTGCACTAAGAGGAAATCTATCTACCTCGGTAGATGAGGAGCAACCCTATGATGATCATGAGAATCAAGTCCATAAGCTCATGGCCATGGCAGAGTGAAATGATAGAAAGAGTTTCTATTAAAGTTTTCACATCGGACTTGAATCGAATGATTAATTCATATGATGGAAATTAGGATTTAATGAGTTCACCTTAATCCTAAACCGATCAGGACTCAAGATAGAAGAACTTAATCACACATGTAACTACACCGAAAGATTTATTTTTAGTTCTGATGGATTGCCACCATATACTGCTAGGTGTCACTGGTGGATTTTGGGAGCAATTAGAATGATTTGGATGATCGATCATTCTAGTTATTTGAATCAGAAAAATTCTGATCTATTGGAAGGTGTTTCAATAATGTCGATGATAGAGATCATGACATATCTTATTACCATATAGAATTAAACCTAATTGGATCATACAAACAAGGGTTTGGATATGGATATCATCAATTGGACTAATCCAGTTCAATTAACTTGAATTAAACTCAATTAGGTTCAAGAAAATTGTGCTAGCACATGATTGAGCCTAAAGTTCTCCTTCAACAATCATTAAATATTGTCTCGACTGAGCCAAATATGTTTGGGCTCACTCAGGTACCTTTACTTAGTCTGACTGGAGCTTGTCTAGGTCAAAAAAGGATTGTCTTAATTTATAAGATAAATTTAAGATAATACCTGACATTTTCCATCACCTGCTAATTCTTATCTTTTGACTTTGGTCAAATGTTGATCTTTGACACTTAGACATCTGCCCATGTGTCATGCACCCATAGGAGAGCAAATGGGGGTTTGTCCCCTTACTAGAAAGAGGAAAGGAGGGGGTTTCACGCCTACGGAGGCATGCACCCAAGGATAATGAGTCCCATACAGATGGGACTCCAGGTTGCTTCATGGAATAAACTTAGGTGGTGCCTAAGACTCTACTTTGACCAGTCTTAGCACCACCTAAGGATGTTGGAGAGGGGCTCTTATCTGATTGGATCAAGTGATGTCATCCCATCAATTAGATTTAGATCTGATTGCATGAAGAGACGTGATTGGCTGGATAATGTGGCACTGCATGGCGCAGTAGGGTCTATATAAATCCTATCTATGCCTAGGTTTCGAGAGGTTCTCCCCTTACCCATGCCACATAGCCATCTCCCTCTCTTCTCCATGCCCACCTCTGATCCTCTCTCTCCTCTCCATGTCCAATTGGCTTTGGGCTTTAGTTTGGTGCGATCCAGGCAAGAGAAAGGCGACAAGAAAGGAAGAAGGCAGCACTGCTGTAAGAGACGACATCAGATCTTCAAAAGTTATTTTGAAGATCTTCGAGATCAGATCCAGATCTAATCTTTAGAGAAAAGATTAAGAAGGAGGAGATATCCAAATCCTACCCGAGTGGATATCAGTAGAGGCCAAGCGATTGCATGGTTACATCTAGAATCTCAGGCAATCAGCAGGATCATCATAGGATAATAAGATTACCCAAGAACAAGGTATAAATTAAATTTGATTTAATTTATTTTATTTTATTAGATCCATCAAATCAAATCTAAAAAGTATTAGATCTGATTTAGATCTAAGAAAAAAAATTTTGAAATATTTCTCTTGGTCAAATTAGATTTGAACGAATATGATCCAAAAAATAGGTTTTTTCCTTCATGAGGATAGCAGAACGCTGAGGGATGGTGAGATGATCCTACGCATCGAAAATGAAGCAAGAGTTGCTGCTATGGCCATAGGAACCTATCCTCTTCGACTACCGTCTGGCTTAAATTTAGTACTTAGAGATTGTTATTATGTGCCTGCTGCAAGTAAGAATTTGATTTCTATTTCATGTTTAGCACAAGAAGGCTATGTAATTAATTTTCTTAAGGACCATTGTAACATTCTTTATGAAAGAAATAAAATTGTAAGTAGTTTCTTTATTAACGATCTTTACTAGTTATATATTGATGTATCTATTTTTAATATCGAGCAAAATATGAATACCATAAAACCAAAATAACCTAAGAATAGTCCAAATGATAGGTATCTATGGCACCTAAGACTAGGTCATATAGCAGAAGATAGAATTAACAAATTGAAGAAAACTGGGCTATTGAGTCCGTTGACTTTCGAATCATATCCAATTTGTGAATCTTGTCTTCATAACAAAATGACTAAGCTCCCATTTGTAGGACACGGGGAAAGGTCCATGGATCTTCTTGCCCTAGTACATACTAATGTGTGCAGTCCATTTAATGTGCTGGCTAGAGGCAACTTTGTCTACTTCATAATCTTTATCGATGATTTATCTCGGTATGGGTATGTATATCTTATGAGACACAAGTTTGAAGCTTTTGACAAGTTCAAGAAATTCAGACATGAAGTGGAAAAGTAAACTGAAAAATCCATTAAGGTTCTTCGATCAGATCGAGGATGTGAATACCTTAGTCAGAAATTCCTTAACTATCTCAAATAAAATGGTATAATCTCTCAATGGACTCCACCTGAAATACCTCAACTCAATAGGATTTCAAAATTGAAAAATCGAACCCTATTAGATATGGTCCGATTCATGATAAGCTTCACAGACCTTTCTAATTTTCTTTGAAGATATAGTCTGTTAACTGCAATATATTTACTAAATAGGATTTTCTCTAAAACCGTTCCTACCACACCGTATGAGATATGGCATGATAAGAAACTAAGTCTGAGTCATCTCAGAATTTGGGATTGTCTAGCTCATGTCAAAAGACAACAAGTGGATAAGTTAGATTTTAGGTCCTTTAGAGCTTAATTTATAGAATATCCTAAAGAGTCATTAGGATATTATTTCTACATTCTAGAAGACCATAATGTGATTGTGAGTTGGCATACCATCTTTTTTGAAAAATAGTTTATTTAAGATAGTGGTATTAGAAAGCAGATCAAGCTCGAGGAGAAAGTCTCATAAGAGCAACGAGCTAAGGATCCTGTGGAACCAAATTAGGTTGAGCCAATACAATCACTGCCTCCTCCACCTCGTAGATCGGACAGGATTTTTCGTTCTCCTGAGAGGTACTTAGGTACTATCTCAGAGAAAGTAGAGAAAATATTCCTCATAGGCAATGGAATTCATGGTGATGATTCCAAAATCTATGATGAGGCGATATCAGATATCGACTCCGAGAAATGGTTAGAGGCAATGAAGTCAGAAATTGACTCAATGCACTCAAACCAAGTTTGGATCTTGGTAGATCCATCAGAAGGTATAGTACCTATTGGATGTAAATGGATCTACAAGAGAAAGATTGGTGCAGATAAAAATATGAAGACATTCAAAGCTAGATTAGTGGCAAAAAGGTATAGTCAGTACGAAGGCATTGACTATCAGGATACCTTTTCGTCAGTAGCTATGCTATAGTCCATCCGCACATTACTTACTGTTGCAGCCTATTTCGATTATGAAATATAGCAAATGGATGTGAAAACGATATTCTTAAATGGATACCTTGAGGAAGATATCTATATAGAATAATTACTAGGTTTCACATCCAGTGATGCTGATCACAAAGTATGCAAGCTGTAAAGATCTATATATGGACTTAAGCAAGCATCTCGAAGCTAGAATACTCGATTTAATAATATGATCAAATTATTTGATTTCATCAAAAATGAGGAGAAACCATGTATCTTCAAAAAGGTCAGTGGGAGCGCTATTGTCTTCCTCGTACTATACGTGGATGATATCCTCCTTATTGGGAATGATATTCCTATGTTAACCATAGTTAAAATGTGGTTATCTAAAGAATTCTCTATGAAAGATCTAGGAGAAGCATCCTTCATTCTAGGAATTAAGGTCTATAGAAATAGACCGAATATGATGCTAGGTCTTTCACAAAAGATATACATAGAGGAAGTGCTAAAGAGGTTTAGCATGAAAAACTCCAAGAGGGGTTTGGTATCCTTCAGACATGGCATTCATCTCTCCAAGAAGATGTGCCCTAGCACACCTGAGAAGATAAAACGCATGAGCAAGATCCCTTATGCTTCAGTAATAGGGAGCCTCATGTATGCCATGTTATGTACACGACCTAATATAGCCCATGCTGTGAGTATCATGAGAAAATATCAGTCGAATCTAGGTGAAGAACACTGAACTTCTGTGAAATGTATCCTTAAGTACTTGAGAAGAACTAAGGATATGTTGTTGATTTTTGGTAATGGAGAACTCCAAGTTCAAGGGTATATAGACTTAAATTTTATGTCTGATATAGATGATCAAAAGTCGACATCTGGGAGTCTATTTGTGTGTAATGATGGTGCTGTCAATTGGAAAAGTTCCAAGTAGACAGTGATAGCAGATTCCACCATGGAAGCAGAATACATCGCTACGTCAGAAGCTATGAAGGAGGCATTCTGATACAAGAAATTTACTACAAAAATTAGAGTGATGCAATCAGATGCCATTCTTCTGTACTGCGACAACAATGGCACCATAGCCCTTGCTAAAGAGTCGAGATCTCACCAGAAATCCAAGCACATCGAGCGGCAATACCACCTCATCCGCGATTACCTCGAGAAGGATTATGTTGAGGTCAAGAGAGTCAACTCCGCAGACAATATGACAGATCCAATCACAAAGTCGTTGGGCCAGTAGAAGATCGAAACTCATCTTGAGAAGATGGGACTTAGATTTGTAGCCAATTGGCTTTAGGTCAAGTAGAAGTTTGTTAGATATGGATGCCTTAGAAGCCAGAATTGGCTAACACTTGTGATACACATCTAAAGACAAAATTATAATTTTGACTATAAATAATAAAATGGATTATTTTCTATCATAGTGCATATTTGAAAGTGTTTGTGATACATTCCTTGAGTTAATGGTAATGATAGTTCATATTTTCAAGAGTTGAAAATTTAAGACATTAATTTTTATTATTAACTTATAAAATGCTCCCGACCGTAGATCATCATGAGGATGGTGATTGATCCAGAAGGTTGGTATATGATCACTTCTTTAGGATAGATGAGTCTTAAGTCTATGGTGTAGAGACACCAGAGTGAGAGTACAGATACTCATTAAAGAATGAGGGCACTGAGCGTGACCACCTCGAGCAATCATCAGGAAGTCTACCTTCTTGTCAATGACTGGCTCAAAGCTACAGTGGTGTATCTGGTTCTTTGACCTGAGGTGCATCGACAATTCACCTTGAGGGTATTATAGTTTGACTACACCATAACTCGATCTCCTAGCCATTCAGAACCCTGAGGTGTATGTTGGCTATAGCATGTTTATTGTAGGAATTGGATTGCACCAATAAGGGATCTATCTATCTTGGTAGATGAGGAGCAGCCCTATGATGATCATGAGAATCAAGTCCATAAGCCCATAGCCATGGCAGAGTGAATTAATAGAAAGAGTTTCTATTAGGATTTTTACATTGGACTTGAATCGAATGATTAATTCATATGATGAAAATTAGGGTTTGACGAGATCAGCTTAATCCTAATTCGATCGAAACTCAAGATGGAGGAACTTAATCACACAGGTGTCTACACCAAATGATTCATTTTCAATTTTGATGGGTTGCCACCATATGCTGCTAGGTGTCATTGGTAGATTTTGGAAGCAATTAGAATGATTTGGATGATCGATCATACTTGTTGTCTGAATCAGAAAAGTTCTGATCCATTGGAAGGTATTTCGATGATATCGATGATAGAGATCATGATATATCCCATTACTATACAAAACTGAACCTAACTGGATCACACAAACAAGAGTTTGGATCTAGATATCATCAATTGGACTAACCCAGTTCAATTGATTTGAATAAGATTCAATTAGGTTCAAGAAAATTGTGCTAGCACACGATTGAGCCTAATATTCTCCTTCAACAATCATTAAAAGTTGTCTCGACTAAGCCAAATGTGTTTGGGCTCACTCAAAAACCTTTACTTGGTTTGACTAGAGCTTGTCCAGGTCAGAAAAGGATTATCTTAATTTATGAGATAAATTTGAGACAACACCTGCCATTTTTCGTCACCTGCTAAATCTTGTCTTTGGACTTTGGTCAAATATTGACCTTTGATACTTAGACATTTGCCCATATGTCATGCACCCATAGGAGAGAGCTTTGACCCTTGTCCCCCTGCTAAATAGCAAAAAGGCAAGGGATGCATGCCTAGGGAGGCGTGCGTCCAAAGTGGATAAGGATTGGAGTCCCAAACAGATGGGACTCCATTTGCTTATTGCTTCATACTAAGGTGGCGCCAAAGAGTCTTTGACCAGTCTTGGCGCCACCTAAGAAGTTTTGTGAGAAACTCTAATCTGATTGGACCAGATGATGTCATTCCATCAATCAAATTTAGATCTGACTGCACAAAGAGCCGTGATTGACTGGGATGATGTGGCACTACATGGCGCAGCAGGGTCTACATAAACCCTGTATGCGCCTAAGATTTAGATCCTCTACCCTTTGCTCATGTCACAAGGCTTCTCTCTCTCCCTCTCCATGCCACCTTTAGATTCTTTCTCTCCTCTCCACGCCCAAGAAGCTTTGGGCTCGAGTTTGGTGTGATCCAAGCAAGAGAAAGATGATAAGAAAGAAGAAGGCAGCACTGCTGCAAGAGACAACACCCGATCTACAAAAGGTGTTTTGAAGACCTTCAAGATTAGATCCAGATCTGATCTTTGGAGTACGGATTGAGAAGAAAAAGATCTCTAGATCCTGTCCGAGTGGATACCGATAGAGGTCAGGAGCTTGCGTGGCTACATCCAGAACCTCAGACAAACATCGAAATCATCATAGGATAATCGGATTACCCATAACAAGGTATAATTAAATTAGATTTAATTTAATTTATTTTTATTTTTATTTTATTAGATCGATAAAATTAGATTTGAAGAGTCTTAGATCTAATTTGGATCTAAGAGAAAAATTTTTGAAATATCCCTCTTGATCAAATTAAATCTGAACGAACTTGATACGGAAAATAGAATTTTTCCTTCAGGTTTATCCCAAACAGATAGTGTGATCTTTTTTCTCTATCATCGGTGGTGGTATTAGTTGGCTAGCCACCATCTTATGACTACTTTATTAAGACCTCATCCTAGGCCAATAATTCTTGCTCTCTAGGCATACATCCTAGTTATTTGGCATGTACTCTTGGTGTATGGGCCTATTCCCTTAGTGTATCAGCTTGTACCCTTTGTGTACTAGCCTACATCCTTTATGTATCAGCCTGCACTTTTGATGTATCAGTCTACACCAAGGCTGACAAGCATATCGACCTGCTTTTTTGATACTTGGTCTAAGGTTGGCTTTTTTTAGTAGTAATCAGCCCAGTAACTATATATTTTATCCTATCATTTAAGTACTTTAACTTGCTAATAGAGTATAACTTGGCCTACTAGTAGTGTAATTTAGTCTACTAATTATGTTCTTGGTCCATACCTTGATAATTGATCGAATGTTGACATCCTTCTAGAATTTTTATCTAGTCTATAAAAGATGTCCCTTCTAAAGATCTACTATTATCTAGCCTAATATTAGATGGCCTTTCAAGTCTTATTAATAATGGATATTTGTACCATAACATTTGTATAGATATAGTATAAATACTATTTGAATATTATAATCTAACATTTATAAGTAGCTCCTTGTAACTAATAAGATGGGGGCTACTATTTATCTTAGATACTTGTACTTGCTATTACTTGCTATATGACTTATTATTTTCATATATGATATATAGCGCTATCCTTTCTCTCACTTCATAGATAGTGGGAAAATAAGTGTCGCTGACCTATACTTCTTATGTTATGAATAGTAGGAATGAGTATAACTACCATCCTTGGATTTTGTTCCATCAGGCCCGCTCATAGGCTAATAACTTTTGTTTTTTTTAGATTTATAATATATTTAGTTGACCTACACCTTGCTTGCCATATCGGCCTTTAGATCATGGTCGGTCTGGCTATAGTATAAATAAGATGAAAAAAGTCAATTTAATTTATTTTGATCTAAGGGTATTATTATGAAGGAACTAAGATAAGGAACAAAAAGCTTGAGATAACTAAGATAAAGAATGAAGGTATTATTTGGGAGAGTAGGTAGTGATTCAGATGATTCCAATTGCAGGATATTATGATGAAAAATAAATTAAAAAAAGTGATACTCAAGATCCTAAATAGCAATATTAGGATCAACTCCCATGAGGTAACTATGATAAAGAATGAAGGTGTTATTACAAAGAGCATGTAGTGCTGTATTACTTAAGATGATTCCAACCATAGAATATTATGAGAGAAACTAAATTTAAAAAAATAATACTCAAGATCTTCAAAAGCAACATTAGGATGTACTCCCATAATATATTATCATACTATTGAAACAACAACTTGTTTATGATGTAGCAAAATTATTTTTATTTGCTAAATATAAAACTTAAGCTAGAGATAAAATAAAATAGAAAATATCCATGATATGAAATAAAAAACAAATTAAAAGATCTAAATAATGAATTATAATTCATAAACAATATAGAAACTAATATAAATCTATAGCATCATTGCATGATAATGGTACTATTTAATCTAATATTGAAAAATATTTCAATGATTGCAAATTAGCAAGAGAAGTATATGCTATTTCTATACACCTTTCATCTACATTTTTGTATTTGATAGATAGTCTAAATTATCATCTAAACCTATGGATTAAATTTCTAATGTATGCCGCGACCATATTTTTGGCTATGAATTAAGGTCTGCATGTAGCATCCATTAGCATACACCAACACAAATAACAAAATAAAATAAAATCTTAAAATAAATTAATATTAAAATAAATGCAAAGAATTAAATGTATTTAAATAAGGAAACTTAAAAAAAAAAGAAACTAATACGTCCTTATTTAAATAAGGGAGCTTAAAAAAAGTGAAACTAATACGTCCTTTGATTAAGTTGCTTTTATCATACAAATGCTAACTAATTTTTTTAATAAACACCCTAACTAGTTGAGTCATTGATAGCTCTCATACCCCATGCAATAATTTTCTCACACAACTTACCGGTTCTTTCCTATGACTATTCCAAGTATAAGGAATAGTATATTCATAGTATTTATTATTATTATTGTTGTTGTTGTTATTGTTGTTGTTGTTGGTGGTGGTGGTGCAGAATTTGGTTGACGCTGAATCAAGTTGGAGTCGAGAAAAATGAGGTCGCCATCGATGACCTACAAAATAATATTCCATCTGGAGTCGGAGTTGGTGGCTCTGGTAGGACCCTCCGATGGTCAAGTTAGCTCTGACCAACAGAAATGGAGTGCTCAGTGTGGAGTTCGGTAGAGTTTAGAGGAAGAAAGGAGAGCTTAGAGCTTAGAATAAGCGTATCTGGAGGATCCTTTTTTATAGACGGAGCTTGTTGTAACTATCTTGATTAATGACTGTCGTAATCATTCAGATAAATGCCGATCGTGATTAACTTGATAAATGCCGATCATGTTGTCTTGATAAATGACAATCATAATTATTGTGATAATTGCAATCATTCAGTAGTGGGATCGCCTGTAGGAATTCGTCTGAAGGAACGGTCTGTAAGGAGTTCGGCTTCCATAAAAGTTCAATTGGAGGAGTCCGGAAGAAGTTTGGCTCTCATAGAAGCTCAACTGTTGGAGGAGTCCAGAAGGAGTTCGGCTTCCATAGAAGTCCGACTATTGGAAGAGTCTGGAAGGAGTTCGGCTTCCGTAGAAGTTCGACTTTTGGAGGAGCTGTCTGGGAGGAGTCCGGCTCTTAGAGAAGTTCGGCCACTAAGGAGTTCGGAAGGAGTTCGGCTTCCATAGAAGTTCGATCGAAGGAGCTGTCTGGGAGGAGTTTGGCTCTTAGAGAAGTTTGACTGCTGAGGAGTTCGATTGGGGCTTGGCCGCTAATGAGTTCGACCAGCTGAAGGAGTTCGGAAGGGGCTCGGCCGCTAAGGAGCTCGGCTAAGGCTCGTTCGTTGAAGCTTTCCCGTGACTACCGATTGCATTATCCGCTGAGCATCCGACTAGACTTCAGTGGGAGCGGGGTTTATCTCCAACAATAGTCCCCCCACTTTCGAGTTTGAAATTCGAAGGAAGGAAGTACCAAAACAGACGACTGTCGAAGTCCTTTCCCAGGCTCCGTACCCATTGAAGTCGAAGCTCGGGGGATCATATCTCCTGCAGCCGAGGTTGGCTCGGGGAGATCTTATCTCCTACGGCCGAGGTTGATATGGGCACTAGGGGGAGATCTTATCTCTAGCAGTCGAGGTTGGTTCGATCGCTCGGGGGAGATCTTATCTCCTGCGGTCGAGGTTGCCTCAGGAGAGATCTCATCTCCTATGGTCGAGGTTGATACGGGCACTCAGGGGAGATCTTATCTCCAGCAGCCGAGGTTAGCCCGATCGCTCGGAGGAGATCTTATCTCCTACGGTCGAGGTTACCTCAGGGGAGATCTTATCTCCTGCAGTCGAGGTTGAGATGAGCCCTCGGGGGAGATCTTATCTCCTGCGGTCGAGGTTGCCTCAGGAAAAGATTTTATCTTCTACAGTCGAGGTTGATATGGATGCTCGGGGGAGATCTTATCTCCAGTAGTTGAGGTTGGCCCGATCGCTCGGGGGAGATCTTATCTCCTGTGGTCGAGGTTAATATAGGCGCTCAGGAGAGATCTTATCTCCAGCAGCCAAGATCGGCTCGAGGAAGATCTCATCTCCTGCAATCGAGGTTGATACGGACACTCGGGGGAGATCTTATCTCTAGCAATCGAGGTTGGCCCGGTCGCTCAGGGGAGATCTTATCTCCTACGATCGAGGTTGTCTCGGGAGAAATCTTATCTCCTACAGTCGAGGTTGAGACGAGCCCTCAGGAGAGATCTTATTCTCCTATGGTCGAGGTTGCCTCAGGAGAGATCTTATCTCCTGCGACCGAGGTTGCCTCAGGGGAGATCTTATTCCTGTAGCCAAGGTTGAGACGAGCCCTCAGAGGAGATCTTATCTCCTATGGTCGAGGTTGCCTCGGGAAAGATCTTATCTCCTATAGTTGAGGTTGATACGGATGCTCG
Source organism: Cocos nucifera (assembly GCA_006176705.1). Classification (NCBI taxonomy): domain Eukaryota; kingdom Viridiplantae; phylum Streptophyta; class Magnoliopsida; order Arecales; family Arecaceae; genus Cocos; species Cocos nucifera. Next base: position 213,968 of record QRFJ01003021.1, on the reverse strand, counting down.
AGGGAGATCTTATCTTCAGCAGCCGAGGTTGGCCCGGTCGCTTGAGGAAGATCTTATTTCTGGTCGAGATTGAAGCTCGGACGCTCGGAAGAGATTTTATCTCTAGCCGAGGTTGAATCAATCGCTCGGAAGAGATCTTATCTCTAGCCGAGATTAAAGAACTTTGACCGGCTCATGTTAGGATGAGGTTCTCCTTCTGTTTCTAATATGACCACTATTGACTGCTTCTTCTCTATCATCACAGTTTTTGCATAGTTTTTTGTATAGTTTTTTCTGTCATCACATAATTTTTTGCATAGTTTTTACATAGTTTTTTCTATCATCACATAATTTGGAGCAAGCTCCTCTTGGCTTTGACGCTGGAGATGATGGATCGCCGAAGTACCAAGCTCCTTCCAGACGTGGCATCGATGATACGGGAGGTGACCGACTTTTCTGTTGTTCCTCCATCATTGGTGGTTCTGACTATGGCAGTGCTCTCGATCGATCTTCTCCTGCTTCAAACTAGCGTCCGAGGAACCGATCCAGCTGGCCTCTCTTGATGAGCTCCTCAATTTCATCTCAGAGCTGAACACATTCTTTAGTCTCGTGGCCGTAGTCGCGATGATAGAGGCAGTACTTGCTTCGATCGTGCTTGTTTGGGGAAGATCATAATTCTTCTGATCTTGGTAGCTGGTTTCTAATTTTCATCAGAACTTGAGCCTTAGAAGCACTGAGGGGGGCGTAGCTGTGGAACCTTCTGGGAGGAGGACTTCTTCGCCCTCTTTTGTCGGGGCTTCCTTGATGACGAGCTCGAGAAGTTCGGGCTCGCTTACGCCCGGGGGAAGTCCGTGAGAGCGACCGAACTTCACTCGGCCCTCCATCAGTGGCGGGTTTATTAGACTCATCCACCCACCGCTCTCCTATGACTTCTTCATCTTTCAATTTGAAGGCTTCTTCCACACGGGCATATCTCTCAGCCCGGGCCAGCAGATCGACAAAGTCCTTAGGATACTTCTTTTTCAGGAAAAACAGCAAATTATTCTTCTGAAGGCCACCTTTGAGCGCGGCCATTGCAACAAACTGGTCTAGGTCCTGGATCTCCAATGCCGCAGTATTAAATTGGGTGACATAAGCTCGGATAGATTCCTCCTTCTGTTTGACATTCATTAGGGAATCCGAACATCGGCGCAGACGTCAACTGCTAACAAAGTAAACAATGAACTGATAGCTCATCTAATCAAAAGAAAAGATTGTACCTGACTTTAATGTTGAGTACCAGTTTCTTGCTGCTTTCTTTAAGGTAGATGAAAAAGCCCGACATAATATGGCATCTGGTGCGCCATGAAGCAGCATCATGATTCGGAAAGCCTCTAGATGATCAACCGGATCAGAGGTTCCATCGTAGCTTTCAAGTTGAGGAAGCTTGAAGTTTGGTAGAATGGGCTTTTGCATAATTCGGAGAGAGAAAGGAGGATTGGTGGGGATGTCGTCGTGGTGAGCTGGTGCGACGTGGCCAAGCTCCTCAATCCATTGGTCCATCTTCCATAGTTTGTGATTGAGGACGTCGTCTCGATCGCAGACTTTGGAGGGCTTCCAGCTATAGATGGGAAAGGTCTCCTCTGAAGGAGAACCATGATCTAAACTTAGATCCTCTGCTCTCTGTTTCTTCTTTCTAACGACGATGGGCATGCCCTCCATCGGTGGTGGGTTTCTTGGTGGAGTTGTCATCGGAAGCTGTCGCATGGTCTGTACCATCTCGGTGAGATCCTGAATCCACTGCATCAGTAGGTTAAACTACTCTGGATCCATGATGGTTGCAGGTGGAGCTTGAGTTATCGGAGCTAGAGTGGAAACTGATGTATCTGGACGAAATCTGGCTGCAGAGGCCATTGATCGCTAGATCGAAGCTTTCCTAGGAGGTATTTTTTTGAGAAGAACTCTAGATCGCTGCTAAGCACTCCTTTAAGATCAAGGGAACCTCAAGAATAGAGGGCCCTTCCTCTAGCGCAAATTCTATTGGTGCAGAATTTGGTTGACGCTGGATCGAGCTAGAGTCGAGAAAAATGAGGTTGCCGTCGGTGACCTGCAAAACAATGTCCCATCCGGAGTCAGAGTTGGTGGCTCCGGTAGGACCCTCCGACGGTTAAGTTAGCTCTGACCAACAGAAATGGAGTGCTCAGTATGGAGTTCGGCAGAGTTTAGAGGAGAGGAGAGCTTAGAGCTTAGAGTAAGCATATCTGGAGGATCCTTTTTTATAAATAGAGCTTGGTGTAACTGCCTTGATTAATGACTGTCGTAACCGTCTTGATAAATGCTGATCGTGATTGACTTGATAAATATCGATCGTATTGTCTTGATAAATGGCAATCATAATTATCGTGATAATTGTAATCGTTCAGTAGTGGGATCGTCTGTAGTAATCCATTTGAAGGAACAGTCTGTAAGGAGTTCGGCTTCCATAAAAGCCCGACTGGAGGAAGAGTCCGAAAGGAGTTTGGCTCCCGTAGAAGTCCGACTGTTAGAGGAGTCCGAAAGGAGTTCGACTTCCGTAGAAGTCCGACTACTGGAGGAGCTGTCTGGGAGGAGTTCGGCTCTTAGAGAAGTTCAACCGCTGAGGAGTTCGGCCGAGGCTCAGCCGCTAATGAGTTCAGTCGACTAAAGAAGTTCAGAAGGGGCTCGGCCATTAAGGAGCTCGGCTAAGGCTCGTCCGCTGAAGCTTTTCCGTGACTACCAGTTGCATTGTCCGCTGAGCATCCGACTGGATTTCGATGAAAATGAAGTTTATCCCCAATTATTATTATTATTATTATTATTATTATTATTATTATTATTATTATTATTAAATGGCTCATATTCTTCAAATATGAGTGCATCCCATAAAATTAAAAAATTAATTTTATTTTTTTTTATATAGAAGGTATGAAGTCAGACTTTAATTGGGTTGCCTGCAGCCAATGTGAGAAAGGCTAGAGCAAAAGAGGAGATTTTTACGATTTGACTTGCCGCTGCGCACCTATGGCCTCTTCCTTTGCTTGCTTAACTATTCCTGAGCGAGAGGGTTGGCTGGTGTCAATATGAACAACAATTTAACTGATTCAATCTCTAATAATTTACCTTACGTATTATTTTTACTGCTAGATTTTTAGCTATTACTAAATTATAAGAATTTCTAAATTTAAAAAGTAAATGGTCAACCATGATATTCATTTTTATTTTTACATTATCACAAATTGAATTTGAAAAAATGTTAAGATATGTGGTCAAAAACCAAAAAAAAAAAGAAAATATTAAGATAGAATGCATCTCATAAATATTATATCAAACTTTAATAAATAAATGATTAATAGTGGTGCTTGAAATAATAGAACCAAGAAAACTTGTTTGCATGATTTGAATCCAATATTCTAACAACTTCGCATGAAGCACATGCAATTGCTTGGGCAAAGGAGAAATTATTCCCTATGTTGTGTGGTTGTGTACACCGTCAATCATAACCATTCATTTTTATGATAATGCATTGAGATGCATGTTTGATGAATAGGATCTATAGGAATAAGCAGCTATGATTGATAGCATGGCTACATAAGGTATGAAGTTTAGAGAATAATTTTTTTAAAAAAAATATTTTGTTCATCATGGACGGTGAGCTTCCGCACTCATTGCCTGCGGTGATTGGTCCATGCATAGATTCGGACAGAAATTTTTTTTATGAGATGCCATACTTTTTTTTTTATTCAGACTTGTGTGTGAGCCAATTAGGGGCAGCTAGCTCGACAGCAAGCTTCCGAGCTAGCTTTCCATGATGAGTAAAGTATTTTTCTTCCGAGCTAGCTTCCCATGATGAGAAAAGCATTTTTTTTCTCTAAATATTAGGACTGTTGACGTAGAATCTGGTCGTCGCCAGAATCAGCTGGAATGGAGGTGGACGAGGTTGCCGCCGCGGACCTGCAAAATAAAGTTCCGTCCAGAGCCGGTGGGGGGTGGCTCCGGCAGGACCCTCCGACGATCAAGTCAGCTCTGGCCAACAGGAATGGAGTGCTCGGGAATAAGTTCCGCAAAGCTTAGAGAAGAAGAGGAGAGCTTAAAGCTTAAAGCTTAGAGATCAGAGATAAAAGTTAGCGTATCTGGAGGGTCCTTTTTATATGCAGAGCTTGATTGATGTTGGTGGCCACATCGTCCCACCGCGGGCCGCTCAGAGTTCGATACGGAGGGGAAGGCGTCGTCAGGCGGATAGTGACGGCCATGCTGATGGGTCGTGGGCTGCATGGGACGAATTACGAAGAGAGTGGTGTCACCAGTAGTGGTGGCCATGTCATCCGATCACGTCGTCTGTGGTAGACTGATGGCGATAATTCGTCCAGATTTGATAGCCATGGCTTTGAGAAAGCGGGCATTGATCGGTAGACTTTGGTGTGTATCCATTTCAGAGGAGTTCGAACCCCTAGAGGACTTCGGCCGAGGGAAGCTCAGAAGGAGTTCGGTCGGTTGAAAGAGTTCGACTAAGGCCCGACCATTGGAAGTCCGAAGGAGCTCGACCGCTGAGCAGTTCGGCTAAGTCCAACCACTGGGAGTCTGAAGGAGCTCGACCGTTAAGCAGTTCGATCGGCTGTAGGAGTTCGGTCAAGATCCGTTCGCTGAAGCTCTTCCGTGGCTACCAACCGCATCAGGCTAAGCACCGAACTGGATTTCGGCAGGAGCGGGGTTTATCCCCAACAATAGTCGTCCTCCACTTCCTAGTTCAAAACTCGAAGGAAGGGAGTGCAGAAAAGACGACTGTCAAAGTCATCTTCTGGGCTCCGTGCTGGTTTAGGTTGAAGCTCAGGGGAGATCTCATCTCCAGCTAAAGTTGATGCGGTCGCTCGAGGGAGATCTTATCTCCGGCAAGGTTGTCTGGGGCTCGGGAGAGATCTCATCTCTGGCCGAGGTTATCTCCGATCTTATCTCTGGCCGAAGTTGACTCGGAGGCTCGGGAGAGATCTCATCTCTGATCGAGGTTGTCTTCGATCTTATCTCTGATCGAGGTTGACTCGGAAGCTTGAGAGAGGTCTCATCTCTGACCGAGGTTGCTGCGGACCCTCGAAAAAGATTTTATCTCCTATGGTCGAGGTTGATGCGGACACTCGGGAGAGATCTTATCTCCAATCAAGGTTGATGGAGATCATGTCTCCTGTAGACTTTAAAGCTTGGACTTAGACTTTGCTCGCATTAGGATGAGGTTCTCCTCCTGTTCCTAACGGGCCTTCGACTTTGCTTACATTAGGACGAGGTTTTTCTCCTATTCCTAACGAGCTGTGGGGGCACATAAGGGCGGACTTGGACTTTGCTCGTGTTAGGATGAGGTTCTCCTCTTATTCCTAACGGGCTGTAGGAGCACATAAGGGCCTTCGACTTTGCTCGCGTTAGGATAAAGGTTTTCCTCCTATTCCTATTGGGCTGCGGGGGCACATAAGGGTCGTTGTCTGGGCCTCTCCCCCCATCTCGTCTAAGGTGAATGAGGCCTTCATTTGCTCGCATTAGGACGAGGTTCTCCTCCTGTTTCTAACAGATTGTGGGGGCACATAAGGGTTGCTGTTAGGGCCTCTCCCCCCATCTCGTCTAAAATGAACGAGGCCTTCAACTTTGCTCACGTTAGGATGAGGTTTTTCTCCTATTCCTAACGGACTATGGGGGCACATAAGGGCCACTATCAAGGCCTCTCCCCCATCCCGTCCTTTTTGTGAGCGGGGCCTTCGACTTTGCTCGCGTTAGGATGAGGTTCTCCTCCTGTTCCTAACGGGCAGCGGACGAGGATCTTCGAAGCTCGGGAGAGATCTTATCTCTGATCGATGTTGGCTCGGTCGCTCGGAAGAGATCTTATCTCTAGTCGAGGTCGTCATCAGTCGCTCGAGAGAGATCTTATCTCTGGCCGAGGTTGACTCGGTCGCTCAGAAGAAATCTTATCTCTAGTTGAGATTGTCAGCGGTCGCTCGGGAGAGATCTTATCTCTAGCCGAGGTTGACTCTATCTCTAGCCGAGGTTGTCATCGGTCGCTCGGAAGAGATCTTATCTCTGATCGAGGTTGACTCGATCGCTCGAAAGAGATCTTATCTCTAGCCAAGGTTATCATCGATCGCTCGAAAGAGATTTTAGCTCTAGCCGAGGTTGACTCGGTCACTCGGGAGAGCTTATCTCTAGCCGAGGTTGATGGTCTTTGATCTGCTCGTGTTAGGATGAGGTTTTCCTCCTATTCCTAATACGGCGACTATTGACTGCTTCTTCTCCATCATCGTATAGTTTTTTCATCCAAAAATAATATTATTAGAAGAGAAAAATTTTACCGAAGAGAAGTTATGGGCAGCACATCCCCATTTCAGGGTCGTGGGGGCGTTGTTCCTCTGAGTTTCCTCGGGCAGTAAGTTCCGGGCTGGATGACCTCCTCTATCCCATGCTGGCCTCCTCAATTTGGAGCTTGCTTCTCTTGGCTTTGACGCTGGGAGATAATGAATCGCCGATGTACCAAGCTCCGCCCAAGGGTGATGTTGATGACGTCGTGAGGCGGCTAACCTTCTTATTTCTGGTTACGACAGCACCGTTGGCCGATCTTCTCCCACTTCAGGATGGCATCGGAGGAATTTACCCAGTCACTCCTTTCTGACGAGCTCCTCAATTTCATCTCAGAGCTGAATGCATTCCTTAGTATTGTGGCCATAGTCGCGATGGTGGAGGTAGTACCTGCTTCGATCGCGCTTGATTGGGGGAGACAGTAATCCTCTCGATCTTGGTAGTTGGTTCTTAACTTCGGTGAGAATTCAAGTTAGAGGAGCGGGGCGTAGTTGCGGAACTTTTCGGGAGGAGGACTTCTTCGTGCCCTTCTGTCGGAGCTTCCTTGGTGGTGAGCTCGAGAAGTTTGGACCTTGCTTGCGCTGGGAAGGTCGTGAGCGCGGTCGAACTTCCTGCGAAACCTTCTATGGAAGAACTTCATTCTTCTTAGTCGGGACTTCCTTAACGATGAGTTCGAGGGGGAGCTTGGCCTGGCTTGCTCGAGCTTCATTCCACCTCCTATGAATTCTTTATAGGGGCTTTCTTGAAGACATACTCGAGGGGGAGTTCGGCCTTGCTTGCGCTGAACTTCACTCCGCTCTCCTGTGAAGCTTTCGTCGAGAGAACTTCATGCCCCTTTGTTGGGACTTCCTCGACGGTGAGCTCGAGGGGGAGTTCGGCAGCCTCGCTCATGCCAAACTTCATTCCGTCCTCCTTGTGAAATCTTCTATGGGAGAACTTCTGCTCTCCGTTTCTCTTTCCTAAGGGCGATTGATATGCCCAAATGCCCTTCCTTAAGGCCGATTCCTCGCATCCTCATGGCAGGTTCGCTGGCAAAGTCTCCGTCGGAGGTTGTCGCACGGCCTGCATCATCTCGGCGGGGCCACGAACTCGACCAGCAGGTTGAACTGCTCCACATCTGTGGTGGCTTCGGGTGGAACCTAGGCTACCGGAGCTGAAACGGGAGCAGATAGACCTAGCACGGAGGCCATCGATCGTCGAGTCGAAGCTCTTTTGGAGGCATTTTCTCTTCGAAAAAGAATCCCAGAGAGGAAGAAGAGAGATCTCCGAAGAGGAAAGGGAGAAATCATCGTCGAGCACTCCTTTAAGAACAAGAGGACCTCGGAGGTTCAGTGCCCTCCTTCTAGTGCCAATCTGTTGATGCAGAATTTGGTCATTACCGAAATCAGCTGGAGTAGAGGTGGACGACATCGCCGTCGGGGACCTGCAAAATAAAGTTCCGTCCGAAGCCAATGGGGGGTGGCTCTAGTAGGATCCTCTGACGATCAAGTCAGCTCTGGCCAACAGGAATGGAGTGCTCGGGAATGAGTTCCGTAGAGCTTAGAGAAGAAGAGGAGAGCTTAAAGCTTAAAGCTTAGATATCAGAGATAAAAGTTAGCGTATCTGGAAGGTCCTTTTTATATGCGAAGCTTTATTGATGTTGGTGGCCACATCATCCAGCTGCGGACCACTCGGAGCCGCATGGAGTTCGATACGGAGGGAAAGGCGTTATCAGGCGGATAGTGACGGCCATGCTGATGGGTCATGGGCCGCATGGGATGAATTACGGAGAGAGTGGTGTCGTCAGTAGTGGTGGCTATGTCGTTCGATTACGTCGTTTGTGGCAGACTGATGGCGATAGTTCGTCTAGATTTGATAGCTGTGGCTTTGAAAAAGCGGACATTGATCGGTGGACTTCGATGTGTATCCATTCCAGAGGAGTTCGAACCTCTAGAGGAGTTCGGCCGAGGGAAGCTCGGAAGAAGTTGGGCCGAATGAGTGCGGAGAGAGCTTGGCTCTCGTGGGAGTTCGACTGAAGCTCGGCCATCCGAGAGTTCGATCGATTGAAAAAGTTCGGCTAAGATCCGGTCGTTGGGAGTTCGACCGTTGAGCAGTTCGGCTAAGTCCGATAGTTGAAAGTCCGAAGGAGCTCGACCGCTAAACAGTTCGATTGGTTGTAGAAGTTCGGTCAAGATCCATCCATTGAAGCTTTTTTATGACTATCAACCGCATCAAGCTGAGTATCGAATTGAACTTCGATTTACCTTCGATAAAAACTTTAGAAACTTGAAGAAGCTTAGGCTATGTTCAGATCAACACAAGCCCAGAGGCCAGGTATGAGCCGGAACAAACTGAGATGCCCAATAAATCAGACTTTAAGACTTTAGTGCGCATAGAAAGTGCCATTAATAAATATCTACTTTTAGCCTTAATAAAGGAAATGACATAATTAATTTTCTTTAAAAAATATTTTTAATATTCAAGTTCTAGATAAAGTTAGGAAAGAAAGAAAAACACCCAACCGGTTCAGAAGTAACAGCGCCCAATGCGCCTTGCCGTGTTAACACGAGCAAGAGTGTGTGGGAACGCATCTCTCACACAAAAAAATCCCGACCGGGTTTTTATTCCCTTGACCACTCGCTAAGCTGTCACACTCCTGCCCTGCTTCCAAAAACCCTAGGCCCGCCTTCCGTCCTCCAAAAACCCTAGGTGGCGTCCCCTTACACGGCGGAGATGGGAGTGATACACCGAACGCGCGGTGATCGGCGAGAATCTAGACCCTAGATGCGAGAGCTCGTTCGTGTGGTACGGTCCCTTGCACGCTAGATTTCCCCCCAACCCACCCGTCGATGGAGACCGACACCGTGGCGCCGGCGGCCGGCGGCGGCGGTGATCCCGTTGAGGTCCCGGAGGGCGGGGCTTCCGAGATCGTGGCGGAAGACGGCGCGATAGCGAGGTCGCCGTGGAGAGTGCCGGAGGCGCCGAAGGGTAAGAGGGACGATAGCCCGGTGATGGGGCCGGAGTCGTGGCCGGCGCTTACGGACACCAGGGTGAAGGGTGGCTCTAATGCTGCTGGTACGAGCCCCGCTCTGCCAGCTATGCCGCCACCGCCGGCGGCGGCGGCGGCAACTGCGCCTGAGGTGGGGAATGTGGGCTCGGTTCCGAGAAACGGGCCACCACCGCCACCGCCTCTTCCGTTTCAGGTCAGATTTCAAGTACTTGTTCTTGAGGTGGTGGAATGGATCCCGGGTTTGGTTATTTTCAGTTTAAAAGAATCAATTTTGGGTCGTATCCTGACGGCTTTATTGTCTGGACTCTGGTTTTGATCGAATCTCAATCTGCTTCGTTGTGAAAGAAAAGGTTAACGAGGAGTTCTGGAATAAGATGAAAGGGAAGGACAAAAGGAAAGGGGATTAAATAACTATAGATTAAATTAAAAAGGAGTCTTATATTCAAGATTCTAATCACTAACTGGGGTTTCTCAATGTGCCGGTGGCTGATGTTTACTACTGTTTATGTTCAGTTCTTTATGCAAATTCTTGTTTCCTGTAATATGCTGTTGAAAACATAGTTCTAAGCCTACCTAACTTTTAATTTCTCAATAAGGGTCCGTTGTTTTGTAGGTTAAAAATTTACTTGGGAATCTGTATTTTTCTAGGTAAATATTTCCTGGACAACATTTTATTATGTTCTTTTTTATGTGAAAAAATGGCTCCAAAATCTGTTACCCGTGTTCTTTTGCATTACTACTTTCCTAGGTAAGGTGTTAAAATTTATCCATATTTTCTATAATATCCCTTATGTCTTTTAGATTTGGAGAAAGTAAATGATTGAGTTATTGAGCATTTAATGATGGGGGTATTGGAAATGAGGATGGAGTATTTTAGGGATAAAATTAAATGCCTGCTTTATTGGCTGATGGAAAAAATGATTTAGCCACCTCCTAGGTGGGTAGGATTTTCCTATATTTCATGGGCAAATGCTAGCCATGGGAAAGTAACTTATTCATCTTGAAAAGCATGAGAACATGGGTAAGTTGGTTAATGGAAAAATTGACCAACTTTGCCATGATATTTACCCATAAAAGAATGGGCCCTAAAGGAAATCCTTTCCCTTTAATTCTTTGTTAAAGTATTATCAACTCTAGATGCGGTCAGAGTACAAAATTGATAAATTTCATTCTTTGTATGTCCATATTTGTATTCATCTTTTTGAATGTGCTACTATAGAGATAAATTTATTGGAACTCTTGATATGTAATTTTATACTTGTGAAGTTAGATTTTTGTGAATCTAAAGCTGGGATTTGTCTGCTTTTGTTGTCACATTCATTATTGAATTGTAGATTTGCTATTCAGTTAGTTGCATTACCCCGAACTGTGAACCTGGAAATTTTTTAAGGACCTTTCTTGTTTCTTGTTCTCTAAATTACCGAGTTTTTCATGTCTTTGTTGTTGTAAGGCTGGTGTCTCTTAGAAGTGAAAAGAATAATTTGCTTCAAGTCTGAATCCAGATTTCAAATTTTTAATTGACTAGATGACTGCTAGTAGGTTCATCAACAATTGTTTCCATTGGGATTTTTTTTTCTGCATTGCCTTCAGTGTCATGATTGATGATCATATGTGTAGGGGATGACAATGAAATTAGTACAGTTGTATTTTATACATTGCTATGCTCATTTGTCTCGTGAATGATCATACAAGCAATGAAAATGATGTAAGTTACTGAAATGCTATTTTAAATTGTATAAATACTTCAGTGCATTATATACTTACTAATGCACATATCCATGTCAGACTGATCCACTGTAGAACTCAATCTTCATTTGGTAAATGGGTAGATTTCCTCTTTTGTTTATTTTTTTTAAAAATTTTAAGTAATATGAGTTCTGCAGTGTTATATTAGAGATATTTTTCTCTTGAATTTTCTTTTGCCGCTACTTTCTGGGGTTATATGAGGTTTGTTTTGTTCCATTGTTTTTCAGATCACTTTAAATGCCAATTAACATCCAATCCTTTGGATTTTTTATTTCAATTTTTTAATCATGATAAAAATTTATTGCAGTTTATTTAAAGGATTATGTTTGTTAATTATAGGTAATAACTAAGCTGGGGCAATTTTGCTGTTAGCATGGAGTAGTGGACCATATGATAGTCATTGAGGGTTTGGTGATTGGGAATGTGGTGGAGGAACTTTTGGAGACATTTGCTTGTGACTTCATTATAAGGGCATGTGAGTAGAAACATGCAAGCCAACTCCATGGTTGACAACAAAAAGAAAATATTGTAGATACAGGAGTGTGAATATTCAGATATAACATTGCAAGCTTATGAAGTTGATTGCTGATCTATTTTGTAGCATCATATTATTAAATGTTTTTGTGGGGAAGAATGTTATATGGTGGGAAGATATATAAACAAATTATGGTGCATTATAAATCAGATGGTGAGATGAACACCTGATAACAGTTGGAAATGCGTGAGTGAAAGGTTAAGAGTGGCAAGAATAGAGTATACAGTGGAAAATATTTTGGAATTTTTCTAGGGCAATTATTTAATCAAAACACCCTAAACTAAGTACAGGCATATGTAGGATTTCAATGTCAAACTGTAAGAGGGATAAATTTAGTAACTGGATGCCTGGTAGAAGTAGCAAGAGTATATGATAAAGGTGAGAAAATTTGCCTCAAGTGGTTTGGGCATCTGAAAGACTGAAACACATGTTATAGAGTTCTTGATTGCTGTCAAGGTGGTTTCAATTACAGGCTGAAGGTTTAAAAGAAACAGTGAAGACTGACGAAGAATTAAATTATAGAAATAAGAAATGATAAGTAGCATTGCAAGAGAAGAGGGTAGAAGGAAGAGCTTGTTCCTTTCAATTGATAATTGACTGCTTTTAGATTTTCATATTATGTCAGGGATACTTATTGTGAGAATGAAAGGAGGCTCCAGTTCCTAGTGCTCCATATTTGAGAATCCTAATAGTATGACCATTGAAAGGGCATGTGCTTTTAGTTAGGATTTTCATGCACTATGATCAGTTTCTTACAATCCACAAGTGGATCCTAGATATCAGATGAAAATGGCACTTAGAATTCTGATCAGATTCCTGATCCGGATGGATTTAGATCATGGATTCAGACTTGGATCATAAGATCCAATAGTGGATCATATGATCACTTGATTTGTAAGATCCAAATCTGGATCATATTTCCACATGCTGAAGTGATTAGGACACCCATCTTTTTATGAACCATTTAATGTCTTTGACTTTTAGAATGACCAAATAATCATTCATAACCTTTCAAATCATAATATTAGCAAGTTTTCGAGTGATTTCAGCTCTCAAAAGCTAAGAAAAAAATAGTTGTCCTGGGAGGAGTAAGATCTAAATTTCTTTGCGAAGGTTCGCCATCTCGGTATTGGACCCTATACTAGTATCATCTTGTTACTATTTTGGTACTCTTGGTAGGGGGGCTGGCTCAGTGTACCAATGCTTGGTACACCTCCTATACTACATCTCGGTCTGGTACTGATATGGTATAGTATGTTTGTATGGTATGGTAAATCTTAATATTCGTAACCTTTTCTTAAGGCCATGATTTCTTTTCTTCTGCAAGCTGATACCAAACAACAATTGAGTTGATGCATTTGCAGGAGTAAGACATGCTTTTCTGGTTATACCAAGATTAGGATGCAGTTTTTTGTAAAGACAAGATATGCATGTCAGGATGTTGTACAAAGTTCAACTACTGGATGAGGAGGAAAGAAGAAAGAACTTTTTGCGTCAAGAGCCAAAGAGATGGTGAAATCTTGTAAATCTAATAAAGCCTGTCTTTAGATGCTCTTTTCTTTTCCTGAGTCAAATTAAGAGATCCTATTGACTTATATGGTGACAGAAATTACATCATATAACTAAGCTTAGTGTTTGTTACCTTCATACGAAATTATGGTCTGACCATGTTTCTTGCTTTAGATATTGGTTTATTCTTTTTTTTTTTTTGTTTTTTGTTTTTTGTTTAAAGGAGTCAAAGAGGACTATACAATCCATGATCTGGTCCAACTTCTTTTGTGATTTATGATATAACCTGATCCTGACAACATGGCTGACACATATCGCTGGCCAGCAAATGGGCTTTTCTACTTTATCTGGTCAAAGAGATGAATGTTAAGAAGAAGTGTGAGAAGATGAGTCCTCATTTGGAAAGGAATCAAGGAAAAGTTTAAATGAAGCAGGTGGTAGAGCATCCCTATCTGAAAGGAGTCCAAGAGAGAGGTATATTCTATAGCCAATGAAGGATGAATGAGAGGGCTGTGAACAAAGCTCAAGCATCTATCTCCCTTCTGAGTATTCTTTTGCTCGTGAGAAATGTTAGTAAGACAGTATTGAGGGCTGGCTACATCTGGGGGATGACTAGCAGCTTGCCCCTGATAAATTTTAATACTCATCCTTCACCCTTAAGTAGTTAGGGTCCTATAATATCTTTAGTTTGTATTTTCTTTTCTCCTTCTACCAGCCTTATAAGTTCATAAGTAGGACATGATTGTTCATTTTATTTAATAGCTAGTGATGAATGAGAGGAAAGAATATGAAAAATTTATTCTTTTTGTTTTCACTGCCATTTAATTCGAGGGAAAGAGGTGAGAGTATTTAGTACTTAGATGTGAGCTTCTTGGTAGTGGGATGCTGCAGTATTATCTGTTTCTTACACCTTCTTTCTTCTCTGACCTCCTATTTCATGATTTCTGGATCGAAATATGTCTCACTGACCTTACCTTCAATCCTTTAAACCCTATACTAACTTTTATCCTTTTTGACCTCGATCCTCATAAGCGTCAATCATCCATTTGAATCTTAAACCCTGATACCTGCATCCTTTCTTTGTGAATGATAGTACATTTACTTTGAACTCAACTTCCATACATAGTTGTCTTTTCCTTCTTTCTCTTAGAAAATTAGTCTTGCTTGTTCACTTATCTTAGAAACTTAAGCCTTGAGCTAAAGGATAGTAAGCTTGTATTTCACTTCTAAGCATCTTAAAACCATTTAATTCCCTCATTTGAGCTTAAATCCATCTTCCTTAGGTTCACCACCTCCTCTATTTTTTTTTTGCATTGAGGTCTCAACTTCTTTTCATTTTTATTTAAAAGTCACAACTGAGCTGAAATTTGCAGCAACCTATAGGCCTAGACTTATCCCAAATTTTAGTCCCATCCTGTTCAGGTATTTTATGCATCAAGAAGGCACTTTGTGTTTTAGTATTGGACTTGAATAGTGATTGATGTTGAAATAGGGTAGTTACAAATGATACCAGATGATGAATAAAGTTTTTTTTGGTTATGCTTATGGGAAATGATTCTTATTGACTGATGCTTTTTATTGGTGAGCATCGAAGTGATTTATCCATTTCATGCATGACATTGTGATTGTGCATAGGTCCATAATTTATTTACTGGATAAAATTATGTCTGAGGAAGAGATACAATTTCCCACAGTCGTCAAATGTAATTGGAGATGAGTCTGAGTGCTCTTAAATTTTGGAAAAATGATTTCATGTTACCACTATGGCAAATCATAAATTTTGAGGAGTAAATGTGCAATAAGGTATATTTCAAAGGGTATAAAGCCATGTTAAAAGTTGTTCACCAATTTTCTACAAACCATACTGGGAAGTTTGTTGGATATCTCTGATTTTATACCTTCAAAAATCTTCAATATTCCCAGTCTCTCTTATAATTCTTGACAGTTTCAACTCTCTCTTTAGATTACAAAGGGTAATCTTGCTTTTGTAGGATATTGCCAAATCTTGAATCTTGACTTGTAAGACTCTCACATGGATTCTGTTAATGATTTTTTTTTTCTTTGAGAAGAATAAGGAAATGTGTTGATAAATATTTTTGAGAAGTATGATGACGATACCAGCATGAAAGGATATCTATCATATTATCATGGTACTGAGACTGATGATGAGAAGCAAGGAGAGTAGTCACGTGTTAAATAAGGAGAAGATGTGTAAAAAGAAAGCCACCGTTGACAGAAAATAGATTGGAGAGAAAATGCTCAAATAGCTTAGACGGTCCAATTACCAAGCTTCTCCTGCCTTTAGGCTTCTTATTTCCCTTTTTGTAAACATTTTGCTTGGCCATACCTCAGATGTGCTTCTCATGTTGTGTCAATTTATATTGAGAATCTGCAATTGTAAAGAAAAATTGTAGCATCAGATTGCATTTTATTTAGGTCTACCTTGATTGTGCATGATTGATATTGAAACCTAACATTTTTCACAACATTCTCATGTTGTAATATGCCTGTTTTTAAGTTAATGACATTCTTTTGTGGTGATCTTCAGAGTCAAGATAATTGGAGGTTGACTGCCAGATCTAAGTTTCACTGTAGTATGTAAGCTGCCAAGAAGAATTAATGTTGACAAGTATTTGATTGGGGACAATGAGCTTTCTAGAATATAAATTTGGTTGAACATATATAGTTCGCTACTGAAAAGTTAATGCCAACCTGTCATTCAAATGCTAGATAATGGCCAAGCTATTAATTTTGTCTTTAAACTTCCAGTGATGGTCTAGGGTTGTCACATGATATGCAGATCCTTCCCTGGCCTAGGTCCTGTGATGACCTGATCTTAACCCGTATGCCTACTTGTGGGTTGGGTGTGGATCCAAAGATGGATCCATGTAATTTTTGGGGCCAGGTCTGAATCTACTAAAATTTTACCTGACCAGAACCCAATCTGACCCGACCTGAGCACAAACCTAAGCTTCTTCATTCTTGTTGTTCTTTTTGTTTTGTGCCCTTATAGGCCACACCTTCGCCAATTTGGTTAATGGGACACCTAAGAAAGTTGAGTGCCTGCTAACTCTGTCAAGCAACTTCTAGTGTACATTTAACACTTTCTAAATACACGTATGCATACATGTCAAATCAAGTTTTCTTGTAAACATCTATAGTATGATCCAGGTCGTTCCCTTTTAAAACTCATAGCTGTAATCATATCCTATAGTAGACTTCTAAGATTACACCTATTTCCAGTTTCGTAGACTTAACAGCATTAATGAAACTGTTGAAGTAGCCTATGTCTAAAAATATCCAATGAAATTTATTTTGTAAACTGAAGAATTAACCACTCCTGCATGTTATTCTGGTTCTATTTCTGTTTCTCTATTCTGGTTCTA
>QRFJ01003021.1:0-192500 GCA_006176705.1 Cocos nucifera | reverse complement strand
GTAGCTGTCTGTTAGACCAGGATTATGTCAGCAGCATTTCTGATGTTAAGTACGGCAGCATTTCTGCTAGATCTGAAGGTTCACAGAAGAAAAGCTATCCTTCCTGTGGTGGCTGTGACCCTTCCAGTAGTTGCAATCCTGAGCTTCAGAAAGTAAACACAAGGTCAAATATAAGACCTGACACCCAAAGTCTAGGAGGTTCCTTTAATGGTTTTGTGAATAACGAGTCTCCTGGGTTTGCTGTGGAACAAAACACATTCATGCTTGATGAAGAGCTGGAATTCGAGCAGTCAACAAGCCAAAAAGACCATCCATCGTCAAACAAAAGGTATTCAAATGATTCTTTGTATTTTGTTGTCTTTGAGCCATATGGTTATTGTGTTCTAAGTTCATTGAATTTAAAATAATCTTTGCTTCTTGTAATCCTGCTGAAAATTCTGATTGCATGAAAATATCAAAATAATCAGGATGCATATCTGAAGATTTATGAAGATTCATTTGCAGTGATATTCCTAGATCATTGCATCTGTGAAATGTCTGATGCTGCTTTGCTTTTGTATAGCTAGTCTGCTCAAGCACATTCTTGATGGCTATGTTTGGCATATGGAAGCCTCTCCTTCAATGTCATTTTTATTATCCGCCAACCCAATTATAATGAAGAAAGCTCATTGCTTAGCATTTTCCATGAGAATACCTGTTCTGCTGTTTAAGAAAAAAAATCGTAAATTTAACAAGAATGGATTATGATCAACCTTAACACTGGGTTTAAGAAGGATTGTCTTACGAACTTGAACTGCCTAGTTTGGGGCTTACAGACCCGAACCGGCATGGGATGAGGTTGGTTCGGCTTCCCTTGATTTTGAGCAGTTTGGACCCTTTACCCTTTTCTTTCCCCTTTTCTTCCTTTTTCCTTTTTTCTTCTTGTTTTGCTTCTGTCTTTCCTTCCTTTCTATCTTTTTCTTCTCCTTTCATTTTTTTTCCTTTTTCTTCTTCTTTCTTTCCTTTCTTCCTTCTTTTCCTTTTCTTCTCCCTTTCTTTCTTTCCTTTTTCTTCTTCTTTCCTTTCTTGTTTTTCCTCTCCCTTTCTTTCTATTATTCTTTTTTTTTCTTCTTCCCTTTCTTTCTTTCTTTCCTTCTTTCCCTTCTTCTTTCCTTTTTTTTTTTTTTTTGTCCCTTCTTTCTTTTCTTTCTTTTTTTCTTCTTCTTCCTTGCTTTCTTTCTTTCTTTTTTCTTCTTCTTCTTCTTCCTTTCTTTCTTTCTTTCTTTCATTTTCTTATCTTTTTAAATGGAATGAAAAGGTATTCTTCCCTTCCTTCCTTTCACACTCTTTCCTTTCTAAGAATTCAAAAACTCTTGCCTTTTTAAAAATCCATAAACCTTAAAATGATCCTCAAAGACAAAAAAAATAAAAAAAAAAAAAAGAAGCAAAAATGTGCTATACCAGTATCAAACTGATATGCATTTTCTGTACTAAGTGTTGGTATGGTATATTTTGACAGTATTGTACCAGTTAGGTACTGGTGCAGTTTGTGATATTGAAACTATAGAGGTTGGGGTTCAAAGATTTGTATTGTATCGGTACTTCATGAGATGATGTAGGTTTTTGGTCTTGGTCAATCACATACGCGCTTGCTTAATAAATAAAGTTCTTTTTTTTTTTTTTTTAATGTAAGAACTTGATATATAAACAATCTCATTTTTCATTGCCACCCTTTCTTTTTGAATAAGGATTAATAAGCAAAGAAGGCCCGGAAAGGATGGTGAATTTGCTTAAGTTCTAGATGACCATAGTTGGGTAGGAATTGTTGGTTGGTAATCAATAAAATTTTTTATAAGAGGTTTGCCTCAATTATTGTATATTTATTTTAATGGCTAAGACCAGACTTTAGCCTTTTGAGGATGCTTGGAACAGGCTCCGCTGGCCCTAACCCTAAACCCAACTGTGTGCACGTTGAGTGGGCCCCTTTCCTCTCATTTCCTTTCGCTCTCTCTCATATTCTATCATGGTTGCCACTTCCATGTCTAACATTGAATTCTCCTCAGTTTGCTGTATTTGGTGGTATTTGCTCATATTTGGAATTTTGCTGCCTCCTTTGTCTTGGACTCATACACCTTGAGTTACTCCTCAATCCACATGAGCCCCATATTTGTTGATTTCTTCACATCAGCCTCCTCCATGTAAAATGCTACATCTCCTGTTTCTCTCTTTCTGTTTGGCCTGATTTTGAGCAATTTAGGATCTAGTCAGTCAAGATTGAGCTGGATGTTGCAGCTTCTTCAAGGTCAAGCCAGGTTGAGCTAAGCTAGATAATTGTTGAGCCGAGCTTGATTTGGTCAGTTCATTTACACTCCTAATTAAATTTGTAATAATGGAATTGTAAGACATTTATGTTTCATTACTCGATAAGAAAGTATTTATATTTTGTCCCAAGAGATATTTGAAGAACATGATAGCTCCTTGTCTGTGAAAAGTAGTTTCACTACTAGTGCTTGGTTGCAGAGGTGGCATCAAATTGATTGAGCTAAAAAAAAAAAAAAAAAAAGAAGAAAGAAAGAAAAGAAAAGAAAAAAAAACGAAAAAGAAAAAAACAAAGAAGCAGATGGTTATTTGTTTCTCCTACTGTTACAAAGTCTATGAGTTTCATTTTCATTCATTCAAGACTTGTCTTTGTCTTACCATAAAGCACTTAAATTGAGTCTAGATGATAAAAGAATAGGTTCTCCACGTCCTAGTGTGTATTATGTACATAACCATCCAGATCCATGACCAGTGTAGATGGTACAAACATTACACAAGCCTTTTTGAACCTTACACTTTAATTAGGAACCCTTCAGTTCATCGGAACTTTATCCTCATGATTTTCTCTGTTGTTCTGGAGGGTAACCTTTTCCAATCTCAGCTCCTTGCCTCCAAGTACTTCTTAGTCTACATGCTTTTAGCATCTACGAAGAATTAGTTTCCTGTAAGGCATTGGCTCCATCCTTTTGACCAATCTCTCTTTAATTAATATTTGCCAGAACTGAAGTCTAGCTTGCAATGCTTGGTCTCAACGGTTCAAGAGTGTTGAGAGTAATAGGGAGATTTGCAAACTTATGGTTTAGGGTATGTTTGTTTTTTGACATAGCAAGGTCTTTGGCTAGTACAGTTTATTCTCAAATATAGAAAAATTTAGAACCAAAAAGAAATTGAGGTGTTCAATCTGGTCTGAGCTGGAGCTTGACTAAAGATGAGTCTGTCATTAGCAAATTGAATAATTGTTTTGTTAATATTGATCATCCTCATTTTCCCTTTCTTTTTTTTTCTTTTTGTGGGGGTGGTGGGGGGCAGTGGTCAAAGCAAGTTCAATTCTATTTAGCAACGTCAATGTGGAAGAGTTCACCATATTCAAGGCCTTCAACTTGCAGAAGACTGATGAAAGCATCATAAATGAAGATAGAAAGTCGGTGGACATACCGGCCCATGGAGGCCTAAAACCTAGAGAGGAGACAATCCATCTGTAAACCCCTTTTTACATAATTTTTTTATTGTTTAATTTTGGTTGAGTTATTTCATTTCTCTCAGTCGATAAGATACAATCTCATGGTTCAAAGCACTCTTTTTTGGATGTATCTGCAATGAATGCTGCTGTTTGTGACCTGTCCTTCAGACATTTCACTAAGGCTTTTACCTAGCACCTGTGCTATGATATTATGAAACCAGTAATCTGTAAATCATGGTAATGTTAGTGATATTCCAAGAGACTAATTTCATAAATACTGCTAATGTGATTTTATATCTGAAGGCTTCTGTAGATTCTCATGGGAATTTGTGGAAGCTAGATATAGTGACACCCTAGCTAATCACTGTGCTTGTGGATGTAAGAAATCCTGCTTTTGTAGGGATCACCACAGAATATTTAATCTGGCAGGAAAGCCAACATCTTTAAAAATTTAGAAAAGCTCCATCTTCTGCTATTAAGCCACCAAAATATTTATTTTTTAGTATTGCTTAAAACAAACATCAGGTGATTAGCCATAGCAAGAGTGTCTATGGGATTGGATTTGGGTGCAGGACTTGGGAATCAACATGTATGAATCATGATATCTGGTGGTTGTATAAAATGTTTGATATGTAGTTTGAAAGATGATAAACCAGTAAATGTTATAATTCGTTGATATCATATTGGCCTTGATAAAAATACAATGATAAAAAGTTGTTTGTTGGTTGAGAAGAAGTTGCTGAATGGTAAAGTGGATGGCTATCGTAAAGGAGATATGTGTCATATAGATACATACTCTGGAAGGAAACTCAGATTTGGTGCCATCATATGATTGCTGGATAGCTGTTTGGCTTGACCTATTTATTTAATACTTTATTCTTGGCTGGATGTCTTTTCAAGTTTTCATTATTAGGGGGCTGGCGGTTGGTTAATCAGCATCCAACTGTTCCCAATTGGAGACACCATAGACGTCAAAGATGTTTCTCATGAGCTCTTGGAGACTGTTAGTGCAAACTGGTTGGATTTTCCACAAGCTTATCGTCTTTAAATGCTAGTGGTAGCAATGACAACTACAAGGGGGAACATTCTATATATGCTTGTAAACTTATTTCATTTGATTCCAGTGACTACTTGTCCTGTTAGTAAAAATCTGCTATAGATTGCTAATATATTTATTACTTGCAAAATTTTTTCTTCTCCCAAATAATAGTATTTTGAACAGGACTGATGACGAGGAGGATGAGATTGATGTTAACGACCAAGATGTGCATAAACTTATAATTGTTACCCAGGTAAGATCATGTGATTGTTCTCGACTTCCATTGCTTTCCTCCCATTTATTAACTGTTTTTGTCTAATGGACTTCTATTTTAATAACACATATCAAATATATTTTCAAGGTGGGTGAATTAGTATAGTATGTACATGTACAATAATATATAATAACAGGCTAATTATCATCAATCAGGGTTGCGGTTACAATTTTTCCCCCTCCTGGAGCTTGATATATTTTTTTACTCTATTTCCCTCTTTTTGAATGGATAATTTATTTATCTAACTTCTGGTTATTTACCCTGGGCTTCTTGTGGAGAAAATCAAGCTATGATTTCCTAAAATTCCATCATTTATCCAATGAGATATTAGAAATTGTAGATAAGTGGGAAGGTTTATTGGTGTAGGACCAACTAAGGATGGCCTAAAATGCGTGGAAGGACCTGACCTGAACGAAAACCTAGGTTTAGGCTCTACTTTAAACTTGCTGTCCAGTTTCAGGAAACAGAGCAAAACATGTCAAAATTAAAGACTGCTGCCGAACAAAAGCTGAAATAAGATGCAGTAATCATTAGCGGTTCCTAATGGCTACTAGAAAATCTTAACACAAATTTTATGCCAATCTGAAGTAGTCTGATGTTTACGTCAGAAAGAAATTCAGATAATAGTAATGCAGTATGCAGAATTCAAGAACAGGAATGCAGAGAATTTAAGGATAATAGCGGCAGAATTCTAAGAAAACAAGATTAGACTTTAGTCTTGATCTCAGATTCCTAGTTATGTAGACCAAAAACCTTAAATCAGGTTGGCAGGATGCGATAAATATAACAACTAAAATCAAGTGGAGCTTAAAAACTACCGAATTGATAGCAGCAAGAATAAGAAAGACGAATAGAATCAGGAAAAAGCACATAGAGAAAGTTCAATAGGAGAGAGAGAGAGAGAGAGAGAGGGCTTGGCTGGACCTGGCCTGTTCTTTCTTTTCCTTTCTTTTTAAAAAACCAATGTACATAATCTAGGTTGACTAAAGTGGTCTCAAAGGGAAAAAGCAGGTGACCAGCTGCTTCATAGAGTCCAATTAGGATTCAACTACATTAGAAAACAAATCCTATACTAGCCAACTAACCAAGCACTTAATAAGACTTAGAATACTGTAGCTACAGTGATGTGTGAACAGTACAACCTCCAAGAAACTTTTGAAACTGATCTTAAAACACCATATGGAAAAATCAAAATGAAAAAAGCTGAAAAATTAATGATAAATATGAGCCATTGGATGAAATTCCAGCTGCACTTTACTTCATGAACGTTCCTTGCAGCAGGGTGAGGCCCTACAATATTACAGTACCAAATGTATGATCTCAGCCCTTTGTCGGCATGAATAGCAATCTAAGTATTTCCTGAAATGGATCTTGTAGCCATTATGTGCTTCGGGTCTTAGCAGCTGATCTTCAGTGATCACCATGTCACTTGTATTATTAGATTTTCCTCAAATATATTACAGTTCTTTGCAGCAAAATGTTTTTGTAGTGAGATGGGGCTCTGAGTTTGAGAAAGGATCCTGCAATTTTTTTGCCTTTTAATTGTGCTCTAATTAAACTTTGTAGGTACTTCTTGGTAATTTCTTAGTGCTGGACTGTGGTGTTAAAGCATCTGGTTTTGCATGGTTTTTCATATATTATAGATTAATTAATTATTAAGTAGCTTCAAGTCATTGCTTCAATATCACCTTCAAGAGAAATATGTCTTGCATTAAAAGGTTTCAAGATTCACTGAGAAAGGGAACTATATGAATGAGAGTTGAGAAGGAATGGTTCACTTAAGGGCATTGAACCTGCTCCAGAATTGTATCCTACCTCTCTTTTTGGTGCTCTCTTCATGTCTTCAATCATTTATTGGTGGCTGGCATTTACTTGTCTTGCGACACAACCTTATCCTTCTTTTTATGGCATATCTCTTCTATCTGCTTGATGTTAATCAAATACTTCAAATGGAACCAAATTACTGCTGAAGAAAATTGTATTGCTAAATGCTTATAAGCTTAAAACCAAAACAGTTATCTGCACTTTTTAAAGATAAATTGATTAGAAATGAGGATGTCATCCAAGAAAAATGCTACACCAACAGCCTATAAATAACTATCACATCTATTATCTATTATCTATTATATATAGGAGTATTGTGGTGTTGCCACCTCAGCATTTCAGATGATTTTAGTTGTGTCACATGGATTATTATTTTATTATTTATAATAATTTAAAATATTATTTTTAAATAATACTAAAATAGTATTTTAAAAATAAAAAAATAATATTTTTTAAAAATAAAAGTAGGAAAGAGATAAGAGACGAAAAATAATAATGACATACTAATTTATTTTTCTAAAAATAATATTTTTATTATTTTAAAAAAATAATATATTTTGAGATCTGAATCGATCCATTGGATCAGATTAGATCAAATCTAATAAATTATCCGCACATACATCACGGTACTTCGTTGATTTGAAAATTAAATCTTTATATTTAATAGCCTTTGAAAGTTTGGAGAAGGTACGAGAAGAAGGGGTTGGGGATGCGATCGAGATTGACGTTTACCAAGAGAGAAAGGGAGCCATGGTGGGGCGGCACTGGCGGGTGCGGAGAAGATATGAGAATAGGAAGGAAGAAGAAAAAAAATAATAAAATATTATTTTGTAAAAGGAAAAAGAAAAAGAAGAGAAAAAGAAAAGAAAAGAAGAAAGAGTTTCTCTGTTTCTTTAGTGGTAGTGCCAGGGGCGGCGGTATTGACAGGGGTGTCGGGGAGTGCGATATGGATCGGCATTTGTTGAAAAAGGGAGCGATGGTGGGGCGGCACCGACAGGCACGGAGAAGGTATGAGAAGAAGAGGGGGCAGGGGTATGATCGGGATTGGCATTTGTCGAGAGAGAAGAGGAGCTATGATGGGGTGATAAGGGGTTGCAGCGGTACTGGCAGGCGCGTAGAAGGTATAAGAACATGAAAAAAAAAATTTATTATATAAAATAATAAAAAATATATCATATAATAAATAAATAAATAAATAAATAAAATATTAAAAATTTAATTTTTTTAATTATAAATATTTATTATTAAAAAAATTAATAATTACAGACCATAATTATCTATCCTGCGCAATGCGTGGGTCTTTGACTAGTTCTTTAATGTATGACAATTGTGAAGGGAGAAAAATATTATTTGTTAGCAAGATTCAACGGGTTAGATCAAGCAAATATCAAATCCAAACTGATGTGAAAATCAGGTCTAAATTTAGGTTAGGCTTTTATTTATTGGGTGGATTCGGTTTCGATCCATTATTAGATAATATTGAAATTCTAGCATCGGTGTTTTTTAAGATATCTTTCCTTCAATAATCTTTACCATTGACATAAAGTACTAGAGTTATTAATTTAATAATAGAATAATCATATTTGTGAGTTTTCTTAACAAATCTATGTTGTTCTCACCAGATAGAAAACTAATGGTTATGGGCTATCTTACAAGTTGTAGGTTCCAGTTATCTTAACATTGGGTCCTTTTTTTTTTTTCTGGGTAAAAACATTGTCTAAACTGGAAAGACAATATCTCTAATAGATTAGCATAAAGAATTTTATATTAATGAAAAACTTATTAATTTATATCACATATCTATTGGGTTATGCATGCAACTTATGATTGAATTTATCAGGCGGTCCTTTCGGCTCTAGCCATGTCCGACCCTGATCCAGTGATCTTATTGGTTCTGATTTTAGTATTCAAAGTTGTTTGTTATTTTCCTTTTATAATGATTGTATCAGGTGCTCAGGTTGGATCATTACAGTTCTAGTTGTTTGAGGATTTCAGATGATAAATCACCTTATTATTTTGGCATCGAAGAACTTATGCAAGTATTGGAAGTTGGAACTTTGTCCCTTAAACTCCTTCTTTGGGGTGAAAGGTGGTTGGCTTTACCCACCTCTAATTCAAACATGGTTGATCAGAAATCAGAGCATGTTGAATGTAATCCACATCTTGATTTCATAGAATGGTTTGCTTGTGATTTTTTATTTTTCGTTGCTGAATTCAGCAAAAAAAAATCTGATTCACATCATAACAATAACCATCAAGTGCTGTCCCATCTGGTTGGGTTAGTTAAAATTTGTTCCAAACTCATAGTAAAATGGTCAATTGTAGCATGTAGGCCTAAATGTTATAGTTGCCTAAGTTGCAAATTAGGCTGTTCATGTAGGCAAAAGCATTATTGGTGTGGATGTTAATGTTTTTATACCTAATATTGTATAAGGAAATTCAGGTAGCAGATATTAAAGCATATTAGCTATTATCTGCAGAAGTAACATGCCTCCTGAAAGGTTGGAGGTACTAAAAATTACTTTTATATAAAATATTGCTAATAGAGGGTCTATGATATGAATGAAGACTTGTTTGGTTGCACCATGTAGTGTATCAAAGCTTATATGAAATTGCTACAATGCATAAATCCTGGAAACCACAACTTCAATCATTACAATTCCTAGAACTATATCAAACTAAAACTAAAAAAAGCTTAACTAATCAATAAACCAAAACCAATTCAACCTCTTTGAAGACTTTATGCCTGTGGAAAACATCAACTGCTTTTGTGATTGTATTATGGTTGTTAGGTTACTAAGCAACTTGATCGTGTATCTATTTGATGCTAGGTTCACATCACAACTAATTTGCTGTGCAAGAGGCAACAAATACATATCTAGAACATTCTTTGGGTTTTGTCCATGATCAGAAGAGGTGGCACCAGTGAACTAGAGTGGAAAGTGTCTTCTAGTTGATGTTCCTTTCTGGGCTTTGAACCAAGCAGTTTAGTCATTCTCAGAAAAAGATTTGGTTATAAATTAGAAAGAGGTTGCACTAGTGAACTAACACTGTTCATGCCCTTGAACTGGAGATAAAGTATTTTGACCTGCTTTACATTCCTTTTGAAGGATGCTTGTTCCATTTGGTTCATTGACATTAGGAATAAAGTGGTTGGTCATGAAATCTGGGGGTTTGCTGGAGCGAATCCTTGACCTTAGAAGCAGTTAATCTATATTCCATCAGATTAAAGGCGATGCTGATCAAAGGACTAACCCAATTGTTGAACATCACTAGTTATTTTGTGATCATTGGTGTGGCTCGACCCTCTTCTACTCCCACACCAAGTGATAGTAAAGTCAACCTTTTAATTCAATAAGCAATCAAATATAAAATATGAGATCTACTGGTGTGCTACAATTGGAACAAATTCTTTTGCTTGAGTGCTCATCATTATATAGATCAAGGATTAAAGTATTGCATGCCTCTGCAATACTGGCCTGGCACTGGCACTTGATCAACTGTGCCATGCCAGTGGTTGGCAAACATGGGAATATACTGGAGATTCAGCATATTAAGCAATGTGGCACAGGCATGCAGCTGCTGTATGCCAATGAGTCACAGACATAGTAAGTAGAGGAAAAAAAGGCTCAGGCATGATATATTATAGTCAGTGCTGACTCATATGAATGGCATTAGGACCTATAAATATGTTGCGTGAGGTTAATGAATCTGTTTTTAAAATGTTGTAATGCTTTTCCGTAGTCTTTTGTTTCAGGATTGATTGTTTGATAGTAACAGTTTCCCATAAATCAACTTTTGCAAGTGTTCCAGTTCATCTCACATGGACTTGCTTGTGTTGCACTTTCCTAAAAGCAGCTGCTACTTATGTAGTTGGTTAGTGTCATTGCTTGCGGTTGTTTATGCTGGAGCAGGTTAATTTTTATCCACAGTTCAACTCTATTCTATCAAACTTCTTTTAAAAGAAAAGAAACCTTTAGTAGGTTGACATGATGTATGCAAATTTCAATCTTTGTTGTTTTTAATAAATAGAGGTATGTTTCTTATTCTTCCATGTCATCGAGTATTAATGTCTCTGAAGTGATATGTGGATCCATTTTGTCTAACTTTGATCCAGGATATCGGGAGAGACAATGGTGAAAGAGCTGGCTCAAGGGAATCAGATTCTATCTCGAATGATCTTGTAACTGCCATCAATGACGGACTTTATTTTTATGAACAGGTAATTCCCTCTTGTTACCTACAAAAAGGTATGTGCTTGTGTACTTTGTCCACCTTGCATGAATATAATGTCATATAGGTGGGATGTTGCACATGTCTTTATTTATTTATTTATTTATTGATTTTATAAATGCATCTTTCAGATACTACTTCTATCACCATCTGAGTACCAATAGTTTCAATCCTTATAATGATCATGTTGCTAGCAGGAGTTGCAAGCCAAACAGTCTAATAATCGAAGAAATAATTATGGAATGGAGATGAAAGATGTAGATTTTAGAGCTTCCAGCCTTGGAAATTCATCTTTGAATTCAAAGGCGAATGCAAACATTGCTGGAAATGACGGCCTGGAAGAGACTGGACATGTCAATTCTCGACGACGGCAAAATAAAGCCACTAGCAGATCACATTCCTCACATAAACAACGATTGTTTCCTGGTGATTTTAGGAGTCATGGCAATGGCCGTAGCCGCCATGGAATTGTTTCAGAAAGCCCACCAAGCAATTCAGTTGGGTTTTTCTTTGGGTCAACACCACCTGAAAATTATGGGTGAGTACTTTTCAGTTGTTTCTGTTGAATTAATACAGCTTGTTTTGGTCCTTTTATATCTTAATCCTAATCTGTTATCTTGATCTTTTAAATTTACTTTTGTAGCCTTATGTTGTCGAAATTGAGTGGGTCTCCTCATGGTATTCTTTCTGGAAGCAGCCCACCTGTGGGATCAATACCAAAACCTTTCCCACCTTTTCAGCATCCAAGCCATCAGCTTCTAGAAGAAAATGGATTTAAACAGCAAAAGTAGATCGCTTGACTTTTTTGACTTCAAAATTTATTTTCATAGTTCCAACTCGTCAAAAGAATCCCTTGTTACTTTTATTTCAAGCTGCAAAATGAAGTTATTTTTGATTCTGTTATTTGATGAAGGTACCTGAAGTTCCATAAGCGTTGCCTTAATGACCGAAAGAAATTAGGAATTGGTTGCAGTGAGGTAGGCCAACTGTTAAGGGTTCCTATCAGATACCTTATTTCTTAAAAGTTCAAAATTATTTCATATCGAATAATTTTCACAGATTTGCAGATTCTCATGATAACTTGGATATTTTACCTCAGTGCAGTAAAATTATCTATTCATAACACCATGTATTCGTCACTTTATTATCCTCAATGTTCCTGACCAAATTGTTCTTGATATAATATTTAATCTGAGTGATTAATGATTTTTATTTCTTGCATTTTTTAATCAGTTTTCTTGCCAGTATTCTACTTGTACCAAAGTTAGTTCTTTCCCCTGTTGATTTTTGTTCAGCATTGGATTGACTTTTATTTTATGTAAATTTAAATTAGTGTTCTATTGATATTTTCGAAAATTTAGATTTTCAACATGTTTTTGTCTCCTGTCGTTGGTAAGACGAAGTATGGTTTAGCTTTTTATAAAAGTGCACCATGTCTATTCTTGATGTTGGTTGTTGTATGAATTCCCTCTAAATATGTATGTGTTGCATGAAGCATGCTTTGTTTTATATATGGCAGGAAATGAACACACTTTACCGGTTTTGGTCTTATTTTCTGAGAGACATGTTCAACCGATCAATGTATAACGAATTCCGTAAGCTAGCACTAGAAGATGCAGTTGCTAAATACAATTATGGGCTAGAGTGTCTCTTTAGATTTTACAGGTATTCCTTTAGCAAGCCTTAAATCATAGAAAAATGGTACTGAAATTGAATTTTGATTCATGCTCTGTTTGGACATATATTAGTTGACAAAGTTTTTTGAACTTCATTACTTTCACTATTCCAGTTATGGATTGGAGAAGCATTTTAAAGAGGATCTGTATGAAGACTTTGAACAACTTACGCTTGAATTTTACCATAAAGGCAATCTTTATGGCCTTGAAAAATATTGGTAACACTTCTCGCATCCATATGACTTTGATCCTATTCTAAGCCTTTTTCATTAATTAAATATTTCTTCATATTTTTTCTTTGTTATTGTCAACCCTTATAATTTAACAAATGTATCATGTTAACCATGTTATCTTAAAAGCAAACCTTTTACGCTAGAGAGGTAACTTAACTCATCCATAGCTTTGGCCTAGTTCTGATGTGCCATGCATGACTGAGACACGAGGCAGCCCCATCCTCTGCCTTAGATAATCCGCATCGCTTTTTGATATAACATTGCTGCACAGATTATCATATTCTCAGTTTTTGGCCAGGAATTACCGCCTTTTCATTAATGGGGCCTCGAACTGTATTTCAAATGGAGTTCTATTTTAGATATGCATACTACATGTATATTCATCTTCTTCTGCATCTCGGGAGAGTGAACTGAGTACTTCTGTCATCAGATGCTATGTGCAGAGAATCCACTTGGAGTTATACCCTTATATGTTACTGGTCTGATCGAAGAATTTAGCCTACTGCCAGTATAACCATCAGAACCATATTCCAATTTCCAATAATACTCATTGAATTCAAAAGTCACCCAATTGGCTACCTTTATCATCTGTTTCCTGTTATTTTACTTCCTACTCATTATATAGTGATTAGATGTGCAAATTGAGCTTTTTATTTAATATTGTTTCGATGCATCCATCATGGTTGCATCAGAAACATAATTTTGGTAGAAAATTATATTTAGGGTCATAGCATGAACAGAAAATACGGCTACCTTGTCATTTTATATTTTTCATTGCCATCATTTCCTTTTTCATATGGCAGGGCATTTCACCATTTTCGAGAGATGCGGGACCATAATCAGCCTCTAAAGAAACACCCAGAGTTGGATAGGCTACTTAGGGAAGAGTATCTGAACCTGAAAGATTTCAGGGCCAAGGAAAAAGTGGAGAAGGCATCAGGGAAAGAGTTCAGCAGCAGTTGCAGCAGCAGCAGAAATGGTGGCCCTCATGGTAGAGATAGATCAACCAGCTGTTAGTCATGGCTGCATGGTCTGGGTGTCCTCTGTGCACTAACCAATCAGTCATAGATTAGTTTGAATTTTGGGTGGTTGATAACGTGAAAGTTTTGGTTTGGCTAAAGAGGATTCAGAGTAGGCGTATCCATGCAGATGTTGGAGTCCTCTTTCAGTAGTTCAAGGTGGCTGGGTCAGGAATTCTTTTTTCCCTCCATCCCGGATTTGTACATAAGGTAAAGGAATATAAATAATTACTGTATCTGGAATCCTGGAAATGACAAATAAGAGAGCTTGGAATTAGCCATGCTATTTTAAAATTTATGCCTTAGTTTTTCTTTGTTTTGTTTCTCTATAAATTGCGGTAGTAAATTCCTGTATGAAATATCTGAATTAGGGAAGAGTTGTGTGATTGATAAAGTATTAACTTGTACCTCTTCCGGATGGATGTTTTAGTGCGTTCAAGGTGTGGAATGGTAGTCTAGATAAGAAGCAAGCAACAAATCAGCTGAATGAAAAGAACTGAAAGTGCTATGGGTTTGTTTTATATGATATGTAAAGTTTTGTGAAGACAAATTTTAAGCCCATAGACAGGATTCGGTATAAATCCTGAGGCATCGAAAGAAGCCTTAATTATATCCGAATGGAAACATCAAACCCATCTTTTAAGAACTGATCAGAATATGAAAAATTGTCTGCACACAGATAAATGCAAGATGCAATAACATATAAAGTGATACTAATGGAAAACAAGTTATAAGCGCACGGTGATTGCTGTGACAAGCTGGAGTGAGTACGTTCCACTCTATTCGGGAATAATCCTGCATATTATGCTTCATCCGCTCGAATAACATGAAGGCAATAGCAAATGTATCTGTCAATTTGAACGGGGGATCGGTTTGATCTCATCACAAAGCAGGAATTTAACAAGAATGGTCATCATCTCCACCCCCCACCCCACCTGAAAAAAAAAAAAAAAAAAGGTCTATGGTTTGCATGCATAGCATCACAAGTATATAAAAATAATAAAATAATATTGGAAGATGACATAAGGTGGAGGATAAGAAACCATACAGGTGGCAAGAAGATAGAGAATAAATAATAATTTAATAAAAGGAGTGTTGGACTTGAGTTGCGGTTGGGTGCCTTGATCCGGTCAATTTGGTCTGATTTTGAGAGAGGAAGAGAGGGGGGAGGTTCTAAGCCATTGAGAAACCATCCAGAAACACCTGGTATTGACAAAATCTCCCCCCTCACTTCTATCATTTTTATATACAATAATATACATCTTCCTCTTTAGGAAATTTTTTTATCTCCTAACTCTAGTATGACAAAAGAGAGAGACTATACTAGTATCACGGATGTGGCATGATAGATTATCATCATCAAATTTTTTTTTTTGACTTAAGCATCGAAGAGTCTGATTAGAGCCAACTCTGATGAGTTCCTTGATCTATTATTATTTTGCATATCAATGGAAGTGATCCATATTAGAATCTAAAGATCAGCAGTAATAGATTAGCACCATCTATAGAAAATTACGCAAAAGGAGATCTAAAGCTATAAAGATCCTTCCTGAACATCCGGCATGTTATTAGGAAGGAGGCAAACTATGTAGTTGACTAGGTTGCCCTTTTTGTTGTGAAGCATTTAGGCAAGGGTTTACGGACCGATATCTAGAGTATCCCTGTGCCTTTTCATAATATTTTATTTTTCAACTTTCTTAGTTGTATTTGTACTAGACTTGCTTGATTACTTTGTCTTATCAAGAAAAAAAAGCTGAAGAGAAATAACCACCAAGGATCTACTAACCATAGTTGGAGTTCAATAGCTCCCTGTACAACCCTCAAAGGATCTAGCCTCTCAACTTGAAAGTTTTACGTTTAGGTAGCTAGAGTTGGATAGTTAGCCCTAAAGAGGTTGAAGTCACAGAACAAGGAGCAAGAATTGCCATTTTATTATCAGGACTTATACAAGTTGCTGCCCAACAGCATGGTTAGACATGGTGTGGTGATGTTCTATGTAGGGCTTGTACAGGCACAAGGAGGGTGGGGAGAGGGAGAATAAGAGTAAAGAAAAAAGAAAGAGGGAGGGGGAGGGAACGAGGGGGAGAGGAAGGAAAGGAGAGAGAGGTGGATGGCCAGAGGAAGCCATAAAGGGCGGGAAGGGGCATGGAGGGGGTACAGGTGTTGAAAATTATGTTCCAAAGCCAATCATCAGCCTGTTGATGATTGAGCTATTTTATAATTATAATTAATTTATTAATTAATAAAAATATTTTGGCATCTTTTTCATCATAAGTTTATATCTTCTAATGAACTCCATTATTGTGATAAAGTCCTTAGGACTGTTTAGTTTCGATAAAGAGAGTATTTATCGATTAGTCCTTAAATTTGTTCGCGACCAAATGATAGGCTGTTAATTAGGACAACAGCATCTATCGAGCATAGGATGCTATATGCTATATAGGTTGGTTATCCTCTTAACCAAGAAGTATAGAGACACTGGTATGGCATATAGGTGAGATATATGGATACATCGTCATTGAATGTGATCAACTCCAGAATATTCTGCTGTTGAGAATATCTCTAATGAGATATAGGTATAAGCATCCCTTAGATCTGAGATCACCTCAGTGACTTACAAGCAACTCATTGTGCTTTGGTACCAGACTAACTAAATTTCTAATTCAACAATGGAAGGCTTCTGGGCACAGTCAAGTACTTACGAAGTCGGAGTGTGATCAAGATGGAATTGACCACTCCAAGAGTTGGAGAAGAATGTATCACTGTATTTTAATATAGCAAAATCTTGGCTAGGATAATCCATCAGATGGATTTGATATTTTGAAATACAATGTGGACAATCTGATTAGAGTTGACAGTCGAACTTTGAGGTGTCCTACGAGCATTGTGGTCAAGGGGATGAATTATATGAAAACTATATCCGCATGGATTCTAAGGATGGTGTTTTACATTTTCGACCTATCCGACCGTCGGGTATCATTGCTAGATGGTTACTTCGATTGGTATAGAAATTTATTTCTATGCTAACGGCTTAGGTTCGGACCTATGAGGTCATACACATTAGAGCTTATGATCTGATCAGATGATTGATCAATGATTAAGAATCGTTCTAGGGTTAAACAATCAATACGATTGGTGTTTAACCTAGTGCAAGTGTTGCAGGAGGATCGATTAGCAATTAGATTACTAATTGGCTTAATTTGATTAAGCCAATAGGCTGAGATTAAGTCTAATTAAATATAATTTAATTAGATTTGGTTTGGACTTGATTGGATCAAGTTCAATTGATTTATTGGATAAGCCAAGTGCAAGGAAGAATTAGTCCCAGTCTAACTAGGACTCGGATTAACCCAATTTTCTAATTTGATTAGAAAATAAATTAGAATTAAATCTAATTTAATCTGATTTAATTAAGTCCTTAAATGGGTTAGGGTCTTATTTAATTGGGTTGGTTTAATCTTAATTTTATTTGGTTAAAAGATCTTGTTTGACCAAGTCAAAATAGGAGTCCTAGTGTAACTAGGACTCCGTATCACTTGCACCACTTAATCCTCACACCCCATGTGCTATTTGTTTTATTTCTTACATGAAAATTCTTCACTCTCATGGCTTCTCACGCCCTCTTTCTCTCCTTTTTTTCTCATAAGATAATTTGTTGGAAGACCGAGTCAAAAGAGGATTTTATTTTGCTTAGGATTCTATGAGATAGAATCCTTGTTGACCAAAATACCTTCCCTTGAGTGCCGCCCCCTCTTTTAATTAATTCTTCTCTTATTTCATAAAAATAATCTCCTTTTTTGTGCGCCCTTTCTTACTGGTCCATGCCAATAATTATAGAGGAGGCGCCCAAGAGTTGGGCGCCCTAACAACTTCCCATGTTTGGGTATTCCAGTGTAGGATTTTGATCTAACTTGGACTCTTCTTTTTTTCTATTTATTGGATGAATTTTATTCTAATTTTTTCATGGAATATAGAGCTTTGGAAGAGGTTTGGGGTGTGAAAAAATTAGAGGAAGAGGGTCCTTGGGCATGGGGGTTCCATAGGCACCAAACTAGGTGTCTAGGTGAGAGAAAAGAGAAGAAGAAGAGAGTCTTCTTTTCGGGCTATTTTATTTTCAATCTCTCCTCCTTTTTTTGAGTTTTTTTTTCTGAGAGAGTCTCAGATTAGTAAACTCTCATCTTTCTTTTCATATTTTTGAGAGTCTAAATTTTGAAGAAGGAAGCATCGGAATGACCGTCGAAGAAGGATCAATACAGTACTAACATGCTGTGCTGATTTTTTTCATTGAACTTCAGATTATAAATCGTAGGCTCGTGTGGATGGCTCCTAGAGGTCAGACGTGTGTGCGGCTCGTGACATCATCCTTAAGTCCAAATCAATAAGTTAGAACATCTAACTTGCTTAGATAATAGATATGATCTATAAACTTCATACCTGCATTTGATATAGTATAGATTTAGGTTGATTTGATCAACCTTTTACTTTCTTATTTGATTTTAATTTTTGATTTAATATCATGCCTAGATCATATAATAGATCTGAGATCTAGGTGTTTACATGTTTATTTAAATAAATATTTGATTTATTTAAATCTTTCACTGAAAGATCTTGAAAAAGTTTTCAAGATCTACCTGTAAAATTTTTGATCTAGTTCCTTCAACAGGAAGGGTTTTGCCCTTCGATTTTCTTGTTTTGTTCTAAATAAAGATCCTGAAATAGGAAAATTGGTGGGTGGAGCCTTTTCTTTACCCCTTCGCACTCCTCCTCGATAGCCTCGTGAGGTCATTTGCTTCCCTCTCTCTCCTTTTCTCTCTCCCATTCTCCTTCTCCTTTGCCCTCATTGATATTTCAAATAGAGGGATAGAATCATGCCCAAAACTCAAGCAAACACCAACCATTGCTTCATCTCTTGAAAGCTTTGCTTACATTCATAGTTCCACTTGAATTTCATTTATTGTTGGATTAGGCGAGTCAAAGGGTCTACCATTTGAAGGAACTCTTCCACAAACCTCTTATAATACCCATCCATACCCAATAATCTTTTGAATTTGGCCACATTGGTAGGACTAGGATAATTCACCACTGCTTCTAGCTTTTTTGGATCTATAGAAATTCCTACTTTGAAATTGTATGCCCAAGGAATGTAACACTATGTGCTTGCTTAGCTTAGCATTGAGCCTTTCCTTCATTATAGTGTATAGCACAATTATAAAATGCACCTTGTCTCCCTTTGCTTTTAGAGCAGAGTAGTATGTTGTTAATGAAAACAATCATAAATCATCCAACTACTGATTGAATGTTGGAGTTGTCTGGTCATCTTAGGATCCAATATTTTTTTATTAACAATAAAAAAAAAATAAAAAAAATATTTTATGAAACATACGAGCTTCACTATTGATAAATATTTAAATTAAATTATTAAAAAATAATATTTTATTTAATTATTTTATATTTATTAAAAATTTAATATTTTTTAATATATTTTATAAATAATTAATAAATTAAATTTAATTAATTTAATTATGAACGTGTGAGGAAAAAAAAAAAAAAAGTATCTGCTGGAATCAGCTGCATACTAGAAAAAAAAAAAAAAGCACGTACGGTTTATGATAAAAAATAATAAAAAAAATGCACGCGGCGTATAAGTACAAACAAACCAGTCCACGTACGGTTTATGATAATAGAAAATGGTTCACATGCGGTGCATAAGCCAAAAAAATCTTCTCCAAAACACTCTCTCTCAAAAATTCATGGCCCTATTCTTAATTCACGCACGACTCATAGCAGAATAAACTTCCATCAGCCTCATTATTTATTCTTTTAATTTCCGTATGCCATCAAAACACCCAGACTTTTTTGTTCCTTCAACTCCGACGCGACCTATTATTTCATCTCCGGCGTTCTCTCCCAGCCAAACTTTAATTCCATGCGGCCGCACCTGTTTCACGTCAACTTCCCTCCCCTTCTTCACGCGCCCAAACTCCCATCACTCAAGCCCCTCTCTAATTAATCTATTTATCTATCTATATATATATATATTAAAATAAAGGAATAAACCTCCATTCGTCGTATAGTAATTTCTACGTTTGACACGTGTCACACCTCCTCCGCATGCTGGCCGCGGTCCGGACTCCTCCATCCGTGCCGCCTGCATCGACGCCGTCCGCTCCACGGCCGCCTCCAACTCCGCCGCTGTTGCTCTCGTCCTTCTCCGCCCCCTCGCCTCCGCCCTCCTCCACGAGCAGGACCGGTGAGCCTAGATCACATCCATCCTCTGCCTCGCCGCCACCATCGACGCCGCCACCATCGACGCCGCCTCCACCAATGGGATCTCGCCCATCACCTCCAGCGCCTGCTCCCGCGCCTCGTGAAGCTCCTCCAAATCCGTCCGCACCGTCTGCGTCGATGCCATCCGCTCCATGGCCGCCTCCCACGCGGCTGCTGTCACTCCCGTCCTCCTTCGCCCTCCTCCACGAGGAGGATCGGTGTGCCCAGATCACCTCCGTCCTCTGCCTCACCGCCACCATCGACGCTGCCTCCACCAACGGGATCTCGCCCACCACCTCCAGCGCCTGCCCCCCCGCCTCGTGAAGCTCCTTCAAATCAATAAGAAGATGATGGGTTTCTAAGTTTCTGTTGTTTCATTAAAGGCATGTATGAGTGAGTAGACTTGCTGGAGGAAGTCCTGGTGTTGCTTGATTGGAATGGCATCACCGAATTAGGCCACATTTCAGCCACCTGAAAGTGCAAAACGTAGTTTTTAAAGACCTTGGTCGGGGCTTAGGCTTTTATTTAGCCTGTGGCAGGATGCGTTGTGACGTTTGAGGTAAAAAAAAAAAAAAAAAAAAGGAGAATCGTTGGTTCCTCATCGAATGTGATAACAGTCTTTCGGATCTTTAAATGGATACCGGGCCAGAAAGGCATGCCTATTCAATCCGTGGTTGGGCCTTGCAGGAATTTATTCGAAGAGAATTAAAAAAAAACTCCATGCATGTATGGGTTACTATACTAGTTATTATATATATTAAAATAGAAGCTGGCTTCCACCGCGTGTCTCTTTTTCTACCATCACCATCCTCCACGTGTTTTATTTTCTTCAATCACGGCACTGCTACGATCTCCACCCGCAGGAACGTTGACTTGCTTGCCATTAATTTAAGCGGTCTTTAAATTAATCCTTGTACTGCTTTTAATTTAAATCTAAATAGCGTCAATCTATTGTAGTAGGACTTATGATTGAGAAGATTCGTACTGAAAAACTGATCGAGCTGATTTGATATGGATCACGAACCAATCTGTAAAAAAAATCCAAAAATCGGTAGAATATCCTTCGATTTAGAATCCTCCGATACTTAAGTCAGATGAAACCTTGTCAACAGATAGTGAAAATGAAAAACTTGGAAGACAGAATGAGAGAATTTAAGTGAAGAATTCGATGTTCTTTTAGTGGAAAAGTTGAGAGACAATTTTAGAAGAATTTTGGCTCTGTGAATTTATGCTTATCTTGGAGGGATACCTTGCCTCCTATTTATAGGAAGGTTCACTTAGACCTTAAGAAAAATTTATTAGGTCATTAGTTTGTTATGGTCAGCTGGATTGCGGCTGTTAGCCAATTGTTTTGATGATGATTAGCTGGAATACAGCTGGAGGAGGATCACAATTTGATTGGAGCATAGTCAGCACTTGATTGACTGTCGAAATATATGGAGGTCGACAAATTATCGATCTGACTTTTATGACGAGGTCAGCGATTTGTCAATCTCAATATGAATTGAGCCAGTAGCAGTTAATGATGTCGATATTATACCGATCTCGGATATCAAGCTGGTCATTCTAGCCCTATCGTGGATTATTGTGATGAGGTCAGTGATAACCCAATCTCCGTAGAGTGTAACTGCCACTGTTCTTCAGGATGATAAAATACTGATAGATCTAGAATTTATTATGGTCAGTTATCTACCGATCTGGACCTGATCACTTGGTCGATTTGGCTTTGGTTGATAGTCTAGCCTTCATATCGGTTATTTATCGATCTGATACCAAATTTTTTGTATATCTATCATATGAGATGGTAGCCCCTTTGACGATGCCACATGTCCAGCGGTGGTTGTGTTGAAAATTATATCCTAAAGTCAATCATCTAAATTATAGATGATTGAGCTAAATATAATTATACTTAAATTATTAATAAATAAAATTATTATTTTAATCTTTTCATCATTTTGTGCATCTTTCTGTAATGAACTCTTCTGTGATGAAGTCCTTAGGGCTATTTAGATTCGACAAAGAAGATTTTGTCCTTTATTTCTTAAATTAGTTCGCGACCAAATGATACGCTGTTACTAAGGACGATAACGTATCGAGTGTAGATCATTGTGTACCATAAGTATTGGTTATCCTCTTAAATAAGAAGTATGAAGATACTGTTATGGCATGCAGGTGAAGTATAGGAATATATTTCACTAAACGTGATCCAATTATGAAGTTCTCTACTGTCAAGAGTTGCTCATGAAGGATATGGATATAAGTATCTCTTAGATCTGAGACCACCATGGTGACTTGCAAATAACTCACTATTCTTAGGTACCGAACTACCTGAATTTCTAATTCAGTGATGGAAGGCTACTGGATTCAATCAAATACTTATGAAGTTAGTGCGTGTGTCAAGTATTAGATATGTGTGCCCTAGAAGCCAGATTGGCTGACACTTATAATACACTTCTAAGGACAAAATTATAATTTTGACTATAAATAATAAAATAGATTATTTTCTATCATAATGTATATTTGAAAATATCTATGATACATCCCTTGAGTTAATGGTAATGATAGTTCATATTTTCAAAAGTTAAAAATTTAAGATATAAATTTTTATTATTAACTCATAAAATACTTTCGACCGTAGGATTATCATGAGGATGGTGATTGATTCAAAAGGTTGGTGTACGATTGCTTCTTTAGGATAGATGAGTCTTGAGTCTATGGTGTAGAGACACCGAAGCGAGAGTACAGATACTTGTTAGAGAATGAGGGCACCGAGCGTGACCATCTTGAGCAGTCATGAGAAAGTCTACTTTCTCGTCGATGATTGGCTCGAAGCTGCTCTGATTCTTTGACCTGAGGTGTATCGATAGTTCACCTTGAGGGTGTTATAGTTTGACTACACCATAACTCGATCTCTTAGCCATTCAGAATTCTGAGGTGTATGTTGGCTATAGCATGTTCATTGTAGGAATTAGATTATACCAATAAGGGATCTATCCATCTCGGTAGATGAGAAGAAGCTCTATGATGATCATGAGAATTAAGTCCATAAGCCCATGACCATGGCAGAGTGAAATAATAGAAAAAATTTCTATTAAAATTTTTTACATTGGACTTGAATCGAATGATTAATTCATATGATGGATATTAGGGTTTGATGAGATCATCTTAACCCTAATCCGATCGGAGCTCAAGATAGAGAAATCTAATCACATAGATAACTATATTGAGAGATTCATTTTCAGTACTGATAGGTTGCCACCATATGCTACTAGGTGTCATTAATGGATTTTGAGAGCAATTAGAATGATTTGATTGATCGATCATACTAGTTGTCTGAATCAAAAAAATTCTGATCCATCGGAAGGTATTTCAATGATGTCGATGATAGAGATCATGACATATCCCATTACCATATGAAACTGAATCTAACTGGATCACACAAATAAAAATTTAGATTTGGATATCATCAATTGGATTAACTTAGTTTAATTGATTTGAATAAGATTTAATTAGGTTTAAGAAAATTATGCTAGCACATGATTGAGCCTAATATTCTTCTTTAACAATCATTAAAACTTATCTCGACTGAGCCAAATATATTTGGGCTTACTTAGAAATTTTTAGTTAGTCTGATTGGAGCTTGTTTAGATTAGAAAAGAATTATCATAATTTATGAGATAAATTTGAGACAACACTTGCCATTTTTCATCACCTACTAAATCTTGTATTCGGACATTGGTCAAATGTTGACCCTAGATACTTAGATATCTGTCCATATGCCATGCACCCATAGGAGAGAATCTGAGGCCTTGTCCCCCTGCTAAAAAGTAGATAGGCATGGCATGCACGCCTAGGGAGGCGTGCACCCCATGAGGATAATGTATGGAGTCCCATATAGATGGGACTCCAGTTGCTTTAGGGAATCAAACTAGATGATGTCAAGAAGACTTGTTTGACCCAATCTTGGTGCCATTTAAGAAGAATTTTGAGGGACTCTAATCTGATTGGATTAGATGATGTCATCTCACTAATCAAATTTAGATCTGATTGCATAAAAGATCGTGATTGGCTAGGATGATGTGACACTGCATGGCACAGTAGGGTCTATATAAATCCTATATGTGCCTAGAATTTAGTTCTTTCTACCTTTAGCCCATGCCATAAAGCTTCTCCCTCCTTTATGCCATCCTCTAGTCCTCTCTCTCCTCTCCATGCCTAAGAGATTTTGGGCATGAGTTAGGTGCGATCCAAGCAAGTGAAAGGCGATAGAAAAGGAAGAAGGCAACACTGCTGCAAGAGACAATGGTTGTTCTTTAAAAGAATTTTTAAAGATCTTCAAGATCAGATTTAGATCTATTTTTTGAAGGATTGATTGAGAAGGAGAAGATCCTGTCTGAGTGAATACTGGTAGAGATCAGACACTTGTGTGACTACATCAAAAACCTCAGATAAACATCAGGATCATCATAGAATAATAGGATTATCCAAAATAAAGGTATAATTAAATTAGATTTAATTTTTATTTTATAAATATTATAATTAGAATAATAAGATCAGATCTAAAGAATCTAAGATCTGATTAGAATCTTAGAGAAAAATTTTTGAAATATTTCTTTTGACTCAATCAGATTTGAATGAACCTGATCCATAAAATAAGGCTTTTTTCCTTCATTTGTTATCAGTGCCAGGTTTTTAAAATTTATTAGATCTAATTTTAATTTATTTTTGATCTAATAATTAGATAATTTTAGATGTAACATGAGATATGATTAGATCTAAAATTAAGAAATTAAAAAAATAAATAATCTAGATCTAAGATGTATAAAATGCATGACTAGACTAGGAATAAAATTATTCTATGTGTAGTTTAACATAATCATAATTCTAAGATAATTAATTATAATTTTTAGATTTATTTATTTACTATTTTTTGATATTATAAATATTATAATTAGATCTAAAAAATAAAAAATAAATTTATTTAATTTATTCATATGAGATATGATAGATGCATGTTTAGACTAGTTGTAGAATAGTTCTACAAAATTATCTAGAATAAATTTTTATTTAATATGATCAAATTTAAATCTTATTTTTTAGTTATTTATGAGATAATTTAGATATAAAAATATGCATGATATGATACATGAGATGTATGCAAAATATATTTTTAGTTAGATCAATTTTTATATAAGTAATATATGATGTAGATCTAACTAGTTTTGTACATTTATCATATTTTTGATTAAAGCATTCTTCTTGACCGTTCGGTCATAAGAATGAAGTAGGATTTAAAGACCCTCTTCTTTCATTCAATGGGATATTCTTATGATGTGTAGGGATGCTGCGTGTTCATCCTTAATTAGAAATCAAAAACTTATTTTCTACAAAATCCTAGATCCTAAAATCCTAGAATTTTATATACATATTTTATTTATAAATTCTAAACTTAATTAAAAATTAAGATTATGAAATATATTAGATCTAAAATTAAGAATTTTTATATCTAAGATATATTCATAAAATTGGAGTCGTGCTTAGGTAGCTCAATTAGGTTTAGCGGTTGATCAAATCAAATCAAGAGTTGGTTAGATGGGATCAAGAGTGCTTAAATTGACCAGCCTAATAGGATTAAGTTTGGATCAGGATCGAGTCACATGAGTGATCGATCAAGTTAAGATCTAATTAGGCTCAGTGGTTAGAGTCTGGATTATAGGCTAACCCAATTGGTTCTGACTCAATAATTTGATGTCTAAGGTAAGTTTGGCAGATACGATCGATTGATTTTTAATTAAGAGCTACTCGATTTGAATGTATTCTTATCAAGTTAATGGCATATTCTTTCCATCGGTCTCACTTATCTAGCCATATTTATCAGCTCAGTCCTGATCTAAGATGGCTAATAATCTGAGCTAATCCATGCCATTAGATTAGTCATAATGATTATGGCTATGTCAAGTCAAGTTTAAAGAGATCTAAATTAAATCTTTCTAAGAAAAGATTAAGTCTAAGATCTTCCATCATTGTACATGTGTGGACCCTTTTCAGGATTGATTATTCTTGGCTGGCCACAATGGTTCAATTGCATCAAAAAGATGCAACCATATCTATTAGGCATTAGATGCTATGGACCGGAGGATGGATTGGGCTCAATATTTTGAATATGGTGAGAGATCCAATTAGAAATTCAATATGTGCAAATGGTGGGTCTAACTTAACTAAGGAGTGGATCAATATTTTGGGCACGGTGAGATTCATGAATTAGAGATCAAGTCTGGATGCACCATGATTAGAAAATCATTGGACAAGAGTTGATCACTCATTAGCTAACCCATCACTAATAATTGTTAGGTGAGGTGATGAGTCAGTTGGTGGAACTGCACCATCCACTAGAAATCAATAATCGTGAAGATTTTTGCATCTCTATAGAGAAAGTATAGGGATCCAAGAAAATAGTGGAAGCTAATTTATT
Source organism: Cocos nucifera (assembly GCA_006176705.1). Lineage (NCBI taxonomy): Eukaryota > Viridiplantae > Streptophyta > Magnoliopsida > Arecales > Arecaceae > Cocos > Cocos nucifera. The sequence goes on along the minus strand of QRFJ01003021.1, from coordinate 165,985 downwards.
TAAAAATTAAATTTTTAAATAAATTGATCAAGTCTTAATTACAAAATCTAACTAGAAACTTTAACTCTCTACAGAAAAAAGAAAAATGTTTGCATCCAATCCACTAGCCCATATCCTAGACACCCATAGACTGATCGGACCTAAGTACAAGGATTGGCTTTGAAACTTCAAAATTATTTTGGATTCTAAGAAGTTAACTCATGTATTAGATCAAGATCCTCCTATCTTACCAGTTCATCCATCCACTGAATAGAGAGTGTCTCTTGATAAGTGGATGGATGAAGATAATAAGGTCAAATACTGCATGTTGAGCTCAATGTCTGATGAATTTTAGCACCAATATGAAGATATCAAGACTGTCCATCAAATGTTGGCTCACCTACAAGAGTTGTTTGGTGAACAGAGTCACGCAACTAAATATTAGATCACTAAACAACTATTTAAGACTAAAATGCATGATGGACAGTCAGTCTAAGATCATTATCTGATGATGATCAAGGATTTGGAAGAGCTTGAGAAGCTCGGAGTGAAGTTAGATCAGGATCTACAGAATGATATAATTCTGTAATCCTTGATTGATGCATATGGGCAGTTTATCATGAATTACCATATGCATAAACTTCATAATACTTTGGTCCAGCTAATGAATATGTTGGTACTGCTGAGCTTTTTATAAAAGATTCTAAAGGCTTAGTACTTACAATGGAATGGACTTCTTCCAAGAAAAAATCTTTTGGAAAGAAGAAGTCTGTGAAAGGACAGAAGGTGGAAGATGGAAAGAAAAAGAAGGTAGAGCTAAAGAAGAAGGCTGCTAATAAAGAAAAGTATTTCTATTATAATACTGATAGCCACTAGAAGTGGAACCGCCCTACAAACCTGGCCACCCTGAAGAATAAGAAGGAGATAGGTCCTTCTGAAGGTATGCTCGTTATTGAATCTAATCTTATAGTTTCTTCTACATCCAGTTGGATGCTTGGCTCTGGTTCTAGTGCTCATTTATGCATTTCTATGTAGGATCTTGAGGATAGCAGGAGGCTGAGGGATGGTGAGATGATCCTACACATCGAAAATGGAGTAAGGGTTGCTGCTGTGGTCATGGGAATCTATTCTCTTCAACTATCGTCTGACTTAGATTTAGTACTTAGGGATTATTATTATGTGCCTGCTGTAAGCAGAAATTTGATTTGTGTTTTATATTTAGCATAAGAAGGCTATGTAATTAGTTTTTTTAAGGACTATTGTAATATTCTTTATGAAAGAAATAAAATTATAAATGATTTCTTCATTAACGATCTCTACCAGTTATATATTGATGTATCTATCTTTAATATTGAGCAAAATGTGAATGCCATAAGATCAAAACAACCTAGGGATAGTCCAAATGATAGGTATCTATGGCACCTAAGGCTAGGTCATGTAGTAGAAGATATGATTAATAAATTAAAGAAAATTGGGCTATTGAATTTGTTGACTTTTGAGTTATATTCAATTTGTGAATCATGTCTTCATGGCAAAATGACTAAACTTTCTTTTGTAGGACATGGAAAAAGGGCCACGAAACTACTTGGCCTAGTACATATTGATGTGTACAGTCCATTTGATGTGCTGGCTAGAGGCAACTTTGACTACTTCATAATCTTTACCGATGATTTATCTTGATATGGGTATATGTATCTTATGAGACATAAGTCTGAAGTCTTTGAAAAGTTTAAAAAATTTAAATATGAAGTCAAAAAGCAAACTGAAAAATCCATTAAGGTTCTTCAATCAGATCAAGGAGATGAATACCTTAGTCAGAAATTTTTGAACTATCTTAAATAAAAGGCATAGTCTCTCAATGGACTCCACCTGGAACACCTCAACTCAATAGAGTTTTAGAATGGAGGAATTAGATCTTATTAGATATGGTATGATTCATGATGAGCTTTACAAATTTTTATGATTTTCTTTGGGGATATAGTCTGTTAACTGCTATATATTTACTAAATAGGATTTTCTCTAAAACCGTTCTTACCACATCATAGAGCTCGATTTATAGAATATCTTAAAGAATCATTAGGATATTATTTCTACATTCCAAAAGACCATAATATAATTATGAGTCGACATGCCATTTTTCTTGAAAAATAGTTTATTCAAGATGACGGCATTGAAAAGTAGATCAAGCTCGAGGAAAAAGTCTCACAAGAGCAACGAGCTAAGGATCCTATGGAACCAAATCAGGTTGAGCCAATACAATCACTACCTCCTCTACCTCATAGATAGGAAAGGATTTTTCGTCCTCCTGAAAGATACTTAGGTATAATTTCAGAGAAATTAGAGAAAATATTTCTCATAGGTAATGGGGTTGATGGTGATGATCCCAAAACCTATGACGAGATGATATCAAATATCGACTCTGAGAAATGGTTAGAGGCAATAAAGTCAGAAATTGACTCAATGCATTCAAACTAAGTCTGGACCTTGGTAGATCCACCTGAAGGTATAGTACCTATTGGGTGTAAATGGATCTACAAAAGAAAGATTGGTGTTGATGAAAATGTGGAGACGTTCAAAGCTAGATTAGTGGCAAAAGGATATAATCAATGTGAAGGTATTGACTATCAGGATATCTTTTCGTCAGTAGCTATGCTAATATTCATCCTCACATTGCTTGCTGTTGCAGCCTATTTTAATTATGAAATATGATAAATGAACGTGAAAATGATATTCTTAAATATATACCTTGAGGAAGATATCTATATGGAACAACCGCTTGATTTCACATCTAGTGATGCTGATCATAAAGTATGCAAGCTGCAAAGATCCATATATGGACTTAAGCAAGCATCTCAAAGCTAGAATACTCATTTTAATGATGTGATCAAATTATTTGGTTTCATCAAGAATGAGAAGAAATCATGTATTTTCAAAAAGATCAGTGGGAGCGCTATTATCTTTCTCGTACTGTACGTAGATTGTATCCTCCTTATTGCGAATGATATTCCTATGTTGACCATAGTTAAAATATGGTTATCTAAAGAATTCTCCATGAAAGACTTAGGAGAAGCATCCTTCATTCTAGGAATTAAGGTCTATAGAGATAGACCAAATAGAATGCTAGGTCTTTCACGAAAGATGTACATAGAGGAAGTGTTAAAGAGGTTTAGCATGGAAAACTCTAAGAGGAGATTGGTATCCTTCAGACATGGCATTCATCTCTCCAAGAAAATAAGTCCCAACACACCAGAGGAGATTGAATGCATGAGCAAGATCCCTTATGTTTAAGCAATAGAAAGTCTCATGTATGCCATGTTATGTACACGACCTGATAAAGTCCATGCTGTAAGTGTCACGAGCAGATATCAGTTGAATCTAAATGAAGAACACTGGACTTCTATGAAATGTATCCTTAAGTATTTGAGAAGAACTAAGGATATGTTGTTGGTTTTTGATAATGGAGAACTCTAAGTCCAGGGGTATACAGACTCAAATTTTATGTCCGATATAGATGATTGAAAGTCGACATCTGAAAGTCTCTTTATATGTAATGGTGGTGCTACAAGTTGAAAGAGTTTCAAACAGATAGTAATAGCAAATTCTACCATGAAAGTAGAGTACATTGCTGCATCAAAAGTTACGAAAGAGATTTTGGTACAAAAAGTTTACCGTAGAGATTGGAGTGATACCATCAGATGCCATTTCTCTGTACCACGATAATAATGGCATCATAGCTCTAGCTAAGAAGTCGAGCTCTCACTAGAAATCCAAGCACATCGAGCGGCGATATCACCTCATCCGCAATTACCTCGAGAAAGATTACGTCGAGGTCAAGAGAGTCGACTCCATAGATAATACGATAGATCCACTCACAAAGCCGTTGGATCAATAGAAGATCGAAGCCCACCTTGAGAAGATGGAACTTAGATTTATAGCCAATTGACTTTAGATCAAGTGGGAGTTTGTTAGATATGTGTGCCCTAGAAGTCAGATTGGTTGACATTTGTAATACATTTCTAAGGGCAAAATTATAATTTTAACTATAAATAATAAAATAAATTATTTTCTATCATAATGTGTATTTAAAAGTGTCTGTGATACATCCTTTGAGTTAATGACAATGATAGTTCATATTTTTAAGAGTTGAAAATTTAAGACATGAATTTTCATTATTAACTCATAAAATGCTCTCGATCGTAGGATTATCATGAGGATGGTGATTGATTCGAAAGGTTGCTGTACGATCGCTTCTTTAGGATAGATGAGTCTTAAGTCTATGTTGTAGAGACACCGGAGTGAGAGTACAAATACTTGTTAGAGAATGAGGGCACTGAGCATGACCACCTCGAGCAGTCATGAGGAAATCTACCTTCTCATTGATGACTGGCTCGAAGCTGTAGTGGTATATCTGATTCTTTAACCTAAGGTGCATCGACAGTTCACCTTGAGGGTGTTATAGTTTGACTATACCATAACTCAATCTTCTAACCATTTGGAATCCTGATGTGTATGTTGGCTATAGCATATTTATTGCAAGAATTGGATTGCACCAATAAAAGATCTATTTACCTCAATAGATGAGGAGCAGCCCTATGATGATAATGAGAATCAAGTCAATAAGCCCATGGCCATGACAGAGTGAAATAATAGAAAGCATTTCTATTAGGGTTTTTCACATTGGACTTGAATCGAATGATTAATTCATATGATGGATATTAGGATTTGACGAGATCATCTTAAACCTAATCCAATTGGAGCTCAAGATAGAGGAACCTAATTACATAGATAACTGCATCGAGAGGTTCATTTTCAGTACTGATGGATTACCACCATATGCTGCTAGGTGTCACTGATGGATTTTGGAAGCAATTAGAATAATTTGGATGATCGATCATACTAATTATCTGAATCAGAAAAGTTTTGATCCATCGAAAGGTGTTTCAATGATGTCGATGATAGAGATCATGACATATCTCATTACCATATGGAACCGAACCTAACTGGATCATACAAATAAAGGTTTGGATCTGGATATCATCAATTGGATTAATCCAGTTTAATTGATTTGAATAAGATTCAATTAGGTTCAAGAAAATCATGCTAGCACATGATTGAGCCTAATGTTTTTCTTTAACAATCATTAAAACTTATCTTGAGTGAGCCAAATGTGTTTGGACTCACTCAGAAATCTTTACATGTTCTAACTGGAGTTTATCTAGATCAGAAAAGGGTTATCTTAATTTATGAGATAAATTTGAGACCACACCTACCATTATTCATCATCTGCTAAATCTTGTCTTCGGACATTGGTCAAATATTGACCCTAGATACTTAGACATTTGTCCATGTGTCATGCACCCATAGGAGAGAACCTGGGGCCTTGTCCCCCTACTAAAAAGTAGACAGGCATGGGGTGCATGCCTAGGGAGGTGTGTGCCCTATGAGGATAATGTATGGAGTTCCATACAGATGGGACTCTAGTTGCTTCAGGAAATCAAACTAGATGGCGCCAAGAAGATTTGTTTGATCCAGTGTTGGCACCATCTAAGGAGAATTTTGAGGGACTCTAATCTGATTAGATCAGATGATGTCATCTTACCAATCAGATTTAGATCTGATTGCACAAAAGGCCATGATTGGTCAGGATGATGTGGCACTGCATGGCGCAGCAGGGTCTATATAAATCTTGTCTATGCCTAGAATTTAGTTTTTTCTACCTTTAGCCCATGCCACAAAGCTTTTCTCCCTCCTTCATGACACCCTCTGATCCTCTCTCTCCTCTCCACGCTCAAGAGGTTTTGGGCATGAGTTAGGTGTGATCCAAGCAAGTGAAAGACGACTGAAAAGGAAGAAGGCAGCACTGCTGCAAGAGACAATAGTTGTTCTTCAAAAGAATTTTTGAAGACCTTCAAGATTAGATCTAGATCTAATTTTTGGAGGATTGATTGAGAAGGAGAAGATCTCCAGATTTGATCTAAGTGAATATCGGTAGAGGCCAGGCACTTGCGTAGCGACATCTAGAACCTCAGGCAAACATCAGGATCATCATAGGATAATAGGATTATCCAAAATAAAGGTATAATTAAATTTAATTTAATTTTTATTTTATAATTATTATAATTATATTAATAAGTTTAGATCCGAAGAATCTTAGATCTGATTAGAATCTTAGAATTTTTTTTTTGAAATATCCTTCTTAATCCAATCAGATCTAAATGAACTTGATCCAAAAAATAAGACTTTTTTTTTCATCAAGATTAGATTGACCCCTTCAAGTGTTGGAGCTAATGCAACACTGTATTTTAATTTAGCAAACCCTCGATCAAAATGGTCCATGTGATGGACACTAAGTTTTGAAATATACTATGGATGAATTTTAGGATTGACAGTAAATCCTAGATCGTTCTTTGAGCATCAAGGTCAAGGAGATGAATTATACGATAATCATATGCCATAGGTTCATCAATATTGTATTATAATTATTTGACCTATCTGAATATTGGGTACCATTGCTAGATGGTCATATTGATTAGTATAGAAAATTAGTTTTTGTGCTATCGATTTAGGATTCGAACCTATGGAGTCACACATAATAGAAGTTTCTATATGATATGATGGCTGATATTGAGTCTCAATGATCTAAGACTCTATGATCAAGAGTCTCACCGAACTTGGACTCTATGACCAAGAGTTCCACTGGACTGGGACTCTGAGTCCTTCATGTCCGAAACTCTCTGATCAAGAGTCCTGATGATCTGGGACTCTATGATTAAGAATCCTACTGAACTGGGACACTGTAACCAAGAGTCTTAGTAGATTGAGACTTTGAGTCCTACTCATTTAAGACTCTCTGATCAAGAGTCCCACTAGTCTGAAACTCTATGATCGTGAGTTCGATTCATTTGGAACACTGGGTTCAAGAGTTTCATGTTGATGAAACTCTATTGTCCAGACATCCATTCGATTAGAACTCTATATTTATTGAAGAATTAATTAGCTATTTAATTACTAATTAGCTTAATTTGATTAAGCGATGAGGATTCAATTAAGTCCGATTGAATTTGATTCGGTTGGGTTTGATCCAATCTGGTCATGAGATGACCTAATCGCTATGAAAGATTTGACCCTGATTTGATCAAGAGCTGGACCTAATTAATTTTTAATTTAATTAAAAATTTATAAGTTTGGTTAAAACTAATTTGGTTGGTTTAACCTAATCTAATTAGATCCAGATAAATTGATTTGGATAAAATCAATTAGGACTAAGTCAATTAAAGTTTGAATTTTCTCCTGTGCCACCCTATCTGGACGCACATCCTTCTTCACATGAATTATGAATTCATGTGATTATTTTCCATGCATAAAAGGATATTTGCACCTCTCTTCTTTCTCATGTTGACCTGGTCCAAGTGTTGGATCAGATCAAATTTTGTAGAATTTTGAATTCAAAGAGATTGGTTTGGTTGAAATCTCCCTCTCCCTCTCATCCTTATCTCCATGCCCCTAAACTTTTTTTTCATACATTTTTTTTAGCAATTTCTGATAGAGGGAAAGCAGAAGGAGAGTCCTTCTGCTCATCACCCTCTTGGATGAGGTGTTGGAAAAGGATAAGACCCCATTTGAATTCAAATACTAGAAGTTGGTTGAAACTAGTTTAACCAATCTTAATCTATCCACTCTACATAAAATTTCTATTTATTTTTCATGCAATAAATTATAATAATTTTTATGCATGAAGCTTGAGGGGTTACCTTTCTATGGTAAAAATTTGAAATTGATTGGCCATTGGTTTTGGATTAAAAAAATCTTGGAGTAAAGGTGAGCAGAATCCTATAGCATTTTATTTTTCCTTTATGCCTCTATTCTCTTCTGATTTTCATATCTAAGGACACTAAATTTTTAGATATAATCTAAATAGGGTTTATAGATTTGAAATTTTCCTTTCTATGAAAACTTATTTCATTAAAAAACTCTATACAAAAAGGGCATGAGAGGGTTTTCAGTGCATCAGGGTTTTTGGGCCGAGTGAAATCCTAGGATTGGGACCCTAGGTTTGGATGGAAAGATCGAGTGCTGTGAGCATCAGATCACCACCAAACTTTAGACACCGACTCATCATCCTCCATACTCTATGTTCTAATTTTCTAGAGTATTTGAGAAATCAAAAAGAAGGTGATTGATTGGATCGATAATGATCAGCCGTCAAAGGCTTCGATGAGGAGCTAGCACTCCGGTGGAGCTGATTGAGATCAGAATCTTCGTGTGGACCAACCATAGAGGCGGATGAGTGTGCAACTATAGCATGATATCATAGCTTCTTTCGATGGATTCAAATTATGGGGATCAACTATCCGCACACAGGTATCGAGTTCTAAACTCATATCGATCAGCAGATTCGATTTACTGATCGATCATATTTAAATTTTAAATTATATTTTAGCATGTCTAGATCATGAGTAGGATTTAAATTGATTAGATCAATATATGCAGTAGATTAATATTTAATTAATTTTAGTTTTTGCTACTTTAATTTTAAAAATATTTTGAAAATGCATGCTAAAAATCCTACTCGATTCCTTCAATGGTATCAGAGAAACTAGGTTGCTTGACATGTCTAATATGTAATTAAAAATTTAATATTAGTATATTTGATATGATTAATCTAAATAACTTAGTAATAAAAAATAAATGAGCAACCAAGCTATCCGACCATAAGGGACAAGTATGGTTTAAAGGCCATCTCCTCCCATTCAGTGGGGATCCCTTATGGTGGTAGGGATGCCACCGTGAACTCATTCGTTAAGATGAACAATGAAAGAATTTTAATGATTAAAATTATTTTAATTAAAAAATTAAATATGAATATGTTTTAGATTAAATCAGAAAGGTTGATTCATAGTTTAATTTTCATTTGTTTTGTTTTCTGTTTAAAACTAGCAATAGATTATTGTGTGAGAAATGAGCCAACCCATTTCTGAAATGAGCCGACCCATTTGGAAAGTAAAAAATAAAAATCTTTCAAAATTTGAAAACTATTTTCAAAATATCGAACCCTAATCCATCAGTCCAAAAACTTAATTAAAAAATTAAGTATTATTCATAGGATCTAGAATTATGAATTAAGATCCTAAGACAAAATCATAAGACTGTGGGTTAAAGAGTTAGATGAATTAAGTTCATAAATTGGGTTAGACCTAAGGTTAGTAAAAGAATGGATTAATCTAGAATAATTGATCAAATCTAATCAAGTGTTGAATTAGATTAGGTCAAGGATACTCTAGAATCAACTCCAATGGTTGTAGTTGGATGAGTCCATATCTTTAACAAGACCAAGATGGACTTAATTCATGGCTAAGCGGTCTAGCTTGAAATTGCTAAGTTGATCAGATTAAACCTAATTAACCAGTTGGTATCTAAGGTAAGTTTGACAGTTTATATCAGTAGTTTTTAATTGGAAGCTACTTGCACTGATTCGATCTTTGATGAGTTAATGGTATATTCCTTCTACTGATCTCACTTACCTGATCGACATAATCGATTGGGATTTGATTAGATCACTTGGTGATTTGAACTAACCCATGTCACTAGAAATTAGTTTGACTGATTTCAATTAGTATGTCTGAACTAGGTGTCCATGGACTTAAATTGATCCTAGTCCTAACCTATTGACTTGATGAAGTCAGTGAAAGAATTTGACTTGGTGAAGTTAGTAAGAAAAATTTGGTCCATGTCCTTTCTATCCTTAAATCACATGTAATCTAAATCCTCTAAATTATTAGGTTCTTAAAATGACTAAGCTATGGGGATAATCGAATCATAGCCTCTGATTAAGGTGAATAGTAATAAGTTCAATTTTTTGGATGAACATTGAAGGTGCCTTACACCTGATGTTTATTTGGATATTGAAATTACTGTACATCATATAATGATCAGGTCACACTCTCTTAATGGTGATCAAGTTAGCCAGAGCTTTCCTCGGGCCTAGTTATTATTGGTTTGATGCACCGAAGTCAATCATGTTAATGGTTGGACCTAACCAGACCTTTTCAGTGGAGGCCATAGCCTACTGATTTGGCATCTGGGGTAAAATCTAAATACTAAAAATTATTTAGAGAAATAATTGATTGTGAACCTACCTGTAGATGGACACGAGTTAGCCAGAGCTTTCCTCAGGCCTGTATGTAGTCTATATGGATTCCAATATCCGCTAAGAAGTTAGTGTAATTTCTCGAATTGGAGGTAGAGGCTATCAATTTATTAAAAGTAGTGAAACAACCTTTAGACTAAAGTTCAAATTTTTAGGATTAATTAATTCAAGTACTAATAATATTTCATATTTTTCTTTTAGATAATTAGAATGGCTAGAGTAGTCCGCTCCGTTCATTGTTGGATAGTGGCAAGTGTTTAGGACATAAGAACAAGGAGTCTAGTGTTGACCCTAATAAGGCTGACCCAATGAGGAATTATCCTCTAAATCTAAATTGACTGAATAGGAGAAATCAGTAAGTGGTTGCTGGACAAGGTTATTATATGATAACACCTTACAATTTTTTCATATATGATACATCTACCTGGGCATTAGATACCGAGAGTTCGATTCATATATGCAATTCATTGCATGGACTTCAAATTGATAGAAAATTTGAGAATAGTGATAGATTTCTTAATATTGAGGATGGAAGTCAAGTTTCAGTTCTAGCATTGAGAATTCTTGAACTATTTTTTAAAAATAATAGTATCATTTTAAGTGACTATTACTATTGTCTATCTTTTATGATAAACATAATATCCATTGGGCTTTTAGCCCAAGATAGTTATAATTTATCAATAAAGGGATATTATTGTGATATCATTATGAATGATGTCATAATAATGCAAGGATAATTAAGAAATAGCATTTATATTTTATCACAGCCTTTTAGTATAATATACACGTCGAATAAACGATCAAAACTAGATAATGTCACTAATACTTATCTTTGGCACTGTAGGCTTGGTCATATAAAGAAGAATAGGATTAACAGATTAGTCAAAGAGCGTATCCTTGACATTGATAATTATGAATCATTGAATACCTGTGAGTTCTGTCTTCTTGGTAAGATGATCGAATTATCTTTTACTGGAAAGGGTGAGCGGACCATTAAGCTTTCAGGTCTAGTATATACTGATGTATGTGGACCTATGAACACATATGCTAGAGGTGGATTTTACTACTTTATTACATTTACTGACGATCAATCTAGGTATGGGTATGTCTATCTTATGAAGAGTAAATTTGATTCGTTCGAAATGTTCAAACAATATTAAAATAAAATAGAAAAATAACTTGGAAAGAGTATTAAAATTCTTTGATCTGATCGAAGAGATGAATATCTTTCTAATGAGTTTTTAACATATTTAGGAGAGAATGGGATTCTCTCACAATGGATCCCTCTTGGAACACCATAGCATAATGGTGTATCTGAAAGAAGGAATCGAACCCTGTTGGACATGGTTCGGTCTATGATGGGGTTTACAAGTCTATCAATTTTATTTTAGGATTATACACTAAAAATTACCTATTTTATTTTGAATAATGTTTCAAGCAAGTCTATTGTAAAGACTCCATATGAGATATGGACTGAACGTAAGCCGACACTCTCTTACTTTAGGATTTAGGGATGTCCGGCTTATGTTAAACATTTACAATCGAAAAAGCTTGGACCTAGGTTCGATAACTGCTTATTCATAGGGTATCCTAAGGAAACTAGGAGTTATTACTTTTATCTTGCTGAAGAACAAAAGATGTTCGTTAGTAATAGAGCAGTCTTTTTGGAAGAGGAGTTCCTTAGTGAAGGAACAGCTGCCACTAATGTTGAACTTAATGAAGTTCGACAGGTGGTAGAATTGACATATTCTAGTAAACTTACAGAACTAGATTTGATAAGATAAAATTCAGAGTCCATTGAAATGGCACCAAGAAGATCCAGTATCGCATCAGTCGGACAGATACTATGATTTTTTGATCCAGAACGATGATCCTATCGAACTCGATGAGAACGATGAGGATTCAATCACCTACATGGATGCCATGCAGAGGTTCGACTCCGATATGTGGCTGAAAGCTACGAAATCCAAAATGAAGTCTATGAAGATCAACAGTGTATGGACACTAGTTGATCCATCTGAAGGGGTAAAACCCATTGGGTGTAAGTAGATTTTCAAAAAGAAATGAGATGCAGATGGAAAGGTGAAGATCTATAAAGCCCATCTGATTATCAAGAAATATCATCAGCATTATGATATTGACGATGATGAGATATTTTCTCTAGTGGCAATGCTAAAATTTATTTGAATCATGCTTGCGATAGCGGCATACCTAGACTATGAGATCTGACAAATGAATGTGAAAATAACTTTTATAAATAAAGAGCTAGATGAAGAGGTGTATATGATACAGTCTGAGAATTTTACATCCACAGATGAGTCTAAGATGTGCAGGCTTCAAAGATTCATCTATGGATTGAAGCAGGCATCGCAGAGTTGGAACATGCATTTTGATAAAGTAATCAAAACATATAGCTTCGTTAAGAACAGAGAAGAATTCTGCATGTATAAATGGGCCAATGATTTTGTTGTTATTTTTTTTATACTGTATGTTGATGACATTCTCTTAATCAGAAATGACATTCCTGCATTACAGGGAATAAAGGTTTGGCTGTCGTCTCAATTCTCCATGAAGGACTTGGGAGAAGCTTCCTACATCCTAGGGATGAGGATCTATAGGGATAGATCTAAAAGATTGCTTGGATTATTTTAGTCCACGTACATTGATACCGTGCTGAAGAGGTTCAGCATGGAGAATTTCAAAAAGAGCTATCTTCCGATAGGTCATGAAATTTCTCTCTCGAAGAGAAATTATCTGACAACTCCTCAAGAGAGAGAGCGTATGAGTAGAATACTATATGCTTCGATAGTGGATTCTATTATGTATGCCATGATGTGTACGAGACTAGACGTGGCATACTCACTAGGGGTAGTGAGCAGATACCAGTCTGACCTAGGTAAAAATCACTGAAAGATTGTGAAGACAATTCTAAAGTATTTAAGAAATACTAACAAATAGTGGCTCATCTATGAAGATTCTGACTTAAAACTTATGAAATATACTGATTCCAATTTTCAGTCAGATCATGATGATAGTAAAAGTATGTCAGGTTTTGTATTTATCCTAAATGATGGAGCGGTCTACTGGAAGAGTTTTAAGTAGCACACTATAGATGATTCTATGAGCGGGCTGAGTATGTCGCGGTATCTGATACTGCGAAGAAAGTTGTGTGGCTGTGGAAGTTCATCGATGAGCTGGGAGTGGCACCCTTCTTGGATGGTCCGATTTTGCTATATTGTGACAGCATTGGAGCCATAGCTCAAGCGAAGGAGCCGAAGGCACATCAACACACCAAACATATTCTATGTCGCTACCACCTTGTATGAGAAATCATAGAATGAGGTGACATCAAGCTTCAGAAGATCGACGAAAAAGAGAACATGGCTGACCCCTTTACTAAAGCTCTAGGAATCAAAGAGCTCGATAATCACAAATAAAAGATGGGTATGTGATATGTTCTGAGTTGCTTTAGTCTAAATGAAAGTTGTTGGAAATTGTATCTTAAAGCCAATCATCTAGATTGTAGATGGTTGAGCTAATTATAATTATACTTAAATTATTAATAAATAAAATTATTATTTTGATCTTTTCATCATTTTGTGCATATTTCTGTAATGAATTCTTTTATGATGAAGTTCTTAGGGCTACTTAGACTCGACAAAGGAGGTTTTATCGTTTAGTCCTTAAATTAGTTCATGACCAAATGATACACTGTTGCTCAGGATGACAACGTATCGAGTGTAGGTTGTTGTATGCCATAAGTGTTGGTTGTCCTCTTAACCAAGAAGTATGGAGATACTATTATGGCATGCAGATGAAGTGTAGGGGTATATTTTACTGAACATGATCCAATTGCAGAGCTCTCTACTATCAAGAGTTGCTCGTGAAGGATATGGGTATAAGTGTCCCTTAGACCTGAGACCACCATGGTGACTTGCAAGCAACTCACTGTACTTAGGTACCGAACTACCTGAATTTTTAATTCAGTGAGAAAAGGCTACTGAGTGCATTCAAGTACTTATGAAGTCGGTGTGTGTATCAAGATGGGATTGATCCCTCCAAGTATTAGAGTAAGTACATTACTGTATTTCAATTTAGCAAACCCTTGATCGGAATGATCCATGTGATGGACACTGAGTTTTGAAATACACTATGGATGAATTTTAGGATTGATAGTAAATCCTAGATCATCCTTTGAGCATCGAGGTCAAGAAGATGAATTATACGATAACCATATACCACAGGTTCGTCGATGTTGCGTTATAATTATTCAACCTATCCGAATGTCGGGTACCATTGCTAGATGGTCACATCGATTGGTATAGAAAATTAATTTTTATGCTACCGGCTTAGGATTCAAACCTATGGAATCATACACAATAAAAGTTTCTACCTGATCTGATGATTGATATTGAATCTCGATGATCTAAGACTTTATAGTCAACAGTCCCACTGGACTGAAACTCTATGACCAAGAGTCCCACTGGACTGGGACTCTAAGTCCTTCCTATTCGAGACTCTCTGATCGAGAGTTCTGATGACCTAGGACTCTATGGTTAAGAGTCCCATTGGACTGAAACACTATGATCAAGAGTTTTAGTAGACTGAGACTCTGAGTCTTACTCATTTGGGACTCTTTGATCAAGAGTCCTACTGATTTGGAACTCTATGATCGCGAGTTTGATTCATTTGGGACATTGGGTTCAAGAGTCCCACTTGTTTGGGACTCTTCAGGAGTTCCATGTTTATGAAACTCTATTGCCCAGACACCCACCTAATTGGGACTCTATATTTATTGGAGTATTAATTAACAATTTGATTACTAATTAGCTCAATTTGGTTAAGCGATGAGGATTCGATTAAGTTCGATTGAATTTGATTCGATTGGATTTAACCCGATCTAGTCATAAGATGACCTAATCGCTATGGAAGATTTGACCCTGATTTGATCAGGAGCTGGACCTAATTAATTTCTAATTTGATTAAAAATTTATTGATTTAGGTTAAGCCTAATTTAGTTGGTTTAACCTAATCTAATTAGATCTAGATAAATTACTTTAGATAAAACCAATTAGGACCAAGTCAAATAAAGTTTGAATTTTCTCCTGTGCCACCTTATCTGGACCCACATCCTACTTCACGTAAATTATTAATTCATGTGAATGTTTTTCATGCATAAAATGATATTTGTGCCTCTCTTCTTTCTCATGTTGACCTAGTCCAAGTGTTGGATCAGATCAAATTTTGTGGAATTTTGAATTTAAAGAGTTTGGTTTGGTTGAAACCTCCCTCTCCTTCTCATCCTTATCTCCACACCCCTAAACTTTTCGTTGTACATTTTTTTTGGAAATTTCTGATAGAGAGTGAGCAGAAGGAGAGTCCTTCTGCTTGTCACCCTTTTGGATGAGGTGTTGGAAAAGGATAAGACCCCATTTGAATTCAAATACTAGAAGTTGGTTGAAACTAGTTCAACTAATCTTAACCTATCCACTCCATACAAAATTTCCATTTATTTTTTAAGCAATAAATTATAATAATTTTTATGCATAAATACTGAGGGGTTACCTTTCAATGGTAAAAATTTTAAAGTAATTGGGTATTGGTTTTGGACAAAAAAAATCTTAGAGTGAAGGTGAGTAGAATCTTATAGCACTTTATTTTTCCTCCATGCCTCTATTCTCTTCTAATTTTTGTATCTAAAGACACCCAATTTTTAGATATAATTTAAATAAGGTTTATAGATTTGAAAGTCATCTTTCTATAAAAACTTGTTTCATAGAAAAACTCCACACAGAGAGGGCATGAGAGGGTTTTCAGTGCATCAAGGTTTTTAGGTCGGGTGAAACCCTAGGGTTAGGACCCTGGGTTCGGGTGGAGAGATCGAGTGCTGTGAGTATCGGATCACCACAAAACTTCAAACACCAACTCATCATCCTCCATGCTCCATGTTCTGATTTTTTGGAGTATTGAAGAAATCAAAAAGAAGATGATCAATTAGATCGATCACGATCAGTTGTCAAAGACCCCGATGAGGAGCTTGCACTATGGTGGAGCTGGTCAGGATTAGGATCTCCGTATGGACCAACTATAGAGGCCGGATGAGTATATGGCTATAGCATGACACCATAGCTTCTTCTGATAAATTCAGATCATGGAGATTAGCTACTCGTGCATAGGTATCGAGTTCTAAACTCGTATCTATGAGCAGATTCGATTTGCTGATTGATCGCATTTAAATTTTAAATTACATATTAGCATGTCTAGATTTTGAGTAGGATTTAAATTGATTAGATCAATGCATGTAGTGATTAATATTTGATTAATTTTAGTTTTTGCTACTTTAATTTTAAAAATATTTTGAAAATGCATGCTGAAAATCCTGCTCGATTTTCTTCAGGTTGACCATACCAATAGTTGGCCCCCCACTTTTTAGACTTGGAGTGGAATTCTTTCAGTGATAAGTATGAAAAGTCATCTTGAAGGTCACCCACTATGCCAAGAATCATACCAAGCGGCCATCAGATTTGATTTTTAAATTATTCGAAAAGATAGGCCATCTCATTCCTAGCAAATGCCATACTCTAGCATTTAAGAAAGCATGGAAGAGAGTGAGACCATCATTGGCTGCGTTATTGTAATCCAGGCCACGTGGGGCACGTGGTGCTCATCTACGAGCTTGACGAACCACCATACAGAACATGCCTACATGGCCAAATCTAAGCGGTTGCATTGAAATAGCTTTTCTACAATCTCTCTGGTTCATTGACAAGTGGTTTAAATCTAGCAGGAGGCAGGTTAATTTGAGCCATTGTTTCTCCCTATATAGGGCACCTTGTCCATTCCTCTTTGACCTTTACTAAGCAAGAGTTTCGCTGCCAAGAATGCTTCTGGATGCTTAGTTGACCATAGGAAAGAGTGGTTTCGGTGTTTGCCGGAGCTTGGAAGGAGTTGCCGAAAGCAACGAAGAAGGCTTTCTTTTTTCCCTTTGGTAGGATCTTCTTTCCTTCCCTTAGGATTTAGGATTTCTCCTTAGAATTTCTTTCTTCTATTCTTCTCCATTTCCCAATTTTTCTCTTCATCTATGTCTTCTTAGGAGAGTACTCCTACCAGTGGTGAAAGGGGGGAGTCTATCTCGAGTGGCCATGACATCTGTCAACCCAACCCCTGCTCACCCTTGAGATGGGCAATCCATCTTAGGATGCCACCAAGGATAGTGTCTCTGGTGATAATGATTCAAGATCTCTAGTGAGGGGATCCTCGGACTATTTCGGCCCTAGCACTAAGCCCTCCATTCTGATAGATGCTGATCTGGAGAAGCTCAAAAAAAAATATTTCATCCCTGATAGCTTTCAACTCATAGCTTTCAATCCAAGTGATCAGGTTACACAGCCTCCTGAGGGTTGTATAGCTTTCTATGATGAAGTACTTCGATCTAGATTGCACTTTTTCCTTCATCCTTTTATTTGTAATGTATTAGATTACTACGTCCTGTAACTGACCCAAGTCACCCCCAATGCCATTAGTATTATTTTGGTTTTCATCATCCGCTATAGCTTTGCTACTATTTGCCTTAGGACTTCTCTTTTTAGGGCTCCTTTTGCTCTAAAAAAATATCCCACTAAAAAAGGCTGGTGGTATTTCTCACCTCGACCAAATTATAAATTCGGTCCTTCCCTCCCTTCTTCAATCCATAATTAGAAAAGTCATTTCTTTTTTATTTTCTCTGATATTCCTCGAGGTTTCGGTATTCCCTAGAGTAGACCTCGGCTAAATTGGAACTCCAATAAATTCATTTTGCTTGGGGATAAGGAGGCCTTCGATGAGTGGCTAGGGTAGAAGCTGGAGCAAATGTTGGGGCCTCGACGGGGTTTGAAGCTTCCACCTCTGGCTTGGGCAGAATGACGGGCACCTCCGGGTAGGCTGGGGCACTTCTATAGCAGAATCCATCACTAGCACTAGCTAGCCAGGCCTCCATTCCTACAGCTAGAGTGAGTCTGGCCTCCATAGTAATGCCGCTTAGGTCTAAATTGAAAAAAATTTTCCAACAAGATCCTTGTAGCGGTAGAAGTCACTTTCGAAGGCCTCTCCTATAGCCTCCATGACTTCCTCTGTAAAATCTTTGGAGGACTTGTATTCCTCCATGGCGCAGTCGGTGGTGGTCTTCCAGTGCTCTAGGTCCCTTTGGTAGGTCAGGAATGCCTTGTCCCGAGCAACTAGCATCGCATCTCGAGAGGTCATCGTTCCCTCCAGCTTCTTTATTTTTATCTCCAGGTCAAAAATTTTGGAGACCTCTCACTGCAGCTCCAGCAGCTTTTCTTCTCCCTTATTGACCTTCCCCTGAAGGTCCAGTAGGACTTTATTCTTTTTCGCCATTTCGTTGAGCTTCTCTAAGAGCTGCTTCTTCAGCCCCATGGCGGTCTTCTCTTCTTTAGCGGCCTTTCTCCCACTGCCTTCAGGCAGTCCTTTGTAGACTGCAGGATCTATTGTAGCAGGACTTCAGATGGTTGAGGAGATTCATGCTAGAGAGCCGATCGAGCTAGTTTGATATGGATCATGGGCTAGCTTGCAAGAAAAGTTCAAAAACTAGTAGCGTACCCTCCAGCTTAGGATCCTTTGATGCTTAAGTCAACTGAAGCCTTATCAACAGATAGTGAAAATTAAAGACTTGAAAGGCAGAATGAGAGAATTTGAGTGAAGAAGAATTCGATCTTCCTTCAGTGGAAAAATTGAAAGTCAATTTTAGCAGAGTTTTGGCTCTGTAAACTTGTGCTTACCTTAGAGGAATATCTTGCCCCCTATTTATAGGAGGTTCACTTAGGCCTTAAGAAAAGTTTGGTAGGCTATTAGTTTGTTATGGCCAGCTAGATTGTAGTTGTTAGCCATTTGCCTTGATGGTGATTAGCTGGAATATAACTAGAGGAGGGTCATAATTTGATTGGAGCATAGTCGGTGCTTGACTAACTATCGGAACATGTCGAGATTGGTAAATTACCAATCTAGCTTATATGACGAGGTCGGTGATTTATCAATCTCAATATGAATTGAGCCTGTAGCAGTTAATAACGTCGATATTGTACCAATCTTGGATATTAAGCTGATCATTCTAGCCCCATCGTGGATTATTATTGATGAGGTCGATGAGAATCCGATCTCTATAGAGCGTAACTGCCGCTATTTTTTAGTATGATAAAATACTGATCGATCTAGAATTTATTATGGTTAGTTATCTATTGATCTGGACCTGATTACTTGGTCGATTTGGCTTTGGCTAACAGTCTAGCCTCCAGGTCGGTTATCTATCGATATGATATCAAATTTTTTGTATATCTCTCATTTGAGATGGTGGCCCCTTTGATGATGCCACATGTCCTTTCAAATTATTTAGAAAGATAAGCCATCTCATCCCTATAAATGATGTACTCTGGCATTTAAGAAAGCATGGAAGAGAGTGAGACCATCATTGGCTGTGCTACTGTAATCCAAACGGCATGGGCCACGTGGCGCTCATCTACAGGCCGGTTGAATTGCCATACAGAACAAGCCTATATGGCCAAATCTAAGCAGTTGCAATGAAATAGCTTTTCTGCAACCTCTCTAGATCATTGACAAATGGTTTAAATCTAGCAGGGGGCAGGTTAATTTGAGCCATTGTTTCTCCCTATATATAGGGCACCTTGTCCATTCTTCTTTCATCTTTACTGCTTTTCTCCTGAAGCAAGAGTCTCACTACCAAGGAAGCTTCTGGGTGCTCAGTCGATCGTAGGAAAGAGCAGTTTTAGTGATTGTCGGAGCTTGGAAGGAGTTGCCGAAAGTAGTGAAGAAGGTTTTCTTTTCCCCCTTTGATAGTATCTTCTTTCCTCCCCTTAGGATTTAGGATTTCTCGTTAGGATTTCTTTCTTCCATTCTTCTTCGTTTCTCAATTTTTCTCTTCATCCATGTCTTCTCAGGAGAGTACTTCTCCTACGATGGTGAAAGAGGGGAGTCGATCCTGGGTGGCCATGACATCTGGTCAACCTAGCCCCTGCTCGTCCTTGAGGTGGGCAATCCATCTTAGGGTGCCACCGAGGCCAGTGTCTCTAGCGATAATGGTTCAGGATCTCTAGTGAGAGGGTTCTTGGACTATTTCGGTCCTAGTACTGAGCCCTCCATTCTGATAGATGCTGATCTGGAGAAGCTCAGGAAGAAATATTTCATTCCTGATAGCTTTCAACTCATAGCTCCCAATCCGATCGGATTATATGGCCTCCTGAGGATTGTGTAGACATCTATGATGAAGTACTTTAGTCTGGGTTGTGTTTTTTCTTTCATGCTTTTATTTGTAATGTATTAGATTACTATGGCTTGCAACCGACCCAAGTCACCCCGAATGCTATTAGGATTATTTTGGTTTTCATCATCTACTATAGCTTTGCTACCATTAGCCTTAGTACTTCTCTTTTTAGGGCTCTTTTTGTTCTGAAAAAACACCCTACTAAAAAAGGCTGGTGGTATTTCTCACCTTGGCCAAATTATAAATTCGATCCTTCCCTCCCTTCTCTAATCCATGACTAGAAATGTCATTTTTTTTTGTTTCCTCTGATATTTCCTAGGATTTTGGTATTCACTGGGATAGACCTTGGCTAAATTGAAATTCTAATAAATCCATTTTGCCTAGGGATTAGGAGGCCTTCGATGAGCCATTGGGTATGAAGGTGCCCAAGCTCAGTCAATTGATGATGGATCAATCACTATTCAACTCCGGCATTAGTCCCATCTCCCCTGAGGGTGTGCTTGTTTTTGAATTTCCTTTGAATCGCTTTGCATTTGATTTTCATCTAATCACATTTTTCTTTGATTACTGCAGTACTCATGAGGTTCGATCCCTAATGGCTGGTGGACCAAAGAAAGAAGAAGTCGAAGTCTTCCGACGCTCCGCCAGCGAAGAAGGGAAATGAGAAAGAAGACATCGACTCCACCTTGGCATCTTCCTGAGCTATGCCTCCTTCCTTCATGGGGGCAATCATGATCATCATGGGGCCATCAGTGCCTGCCCCTCTCCAACATCTTTTTCGATGTCTAGGGAACATCGAGATTCTATCGAGGTGGTTCAACCACCTCCCAAGCAATCAACCACCTGCCTGAGATCCAATCTTACTTCTGCATCGTGGCAGCCTAGTCCACCAACTGCATTGACTTTGGTTCTAGCAAGCCAGACTTGATCCTCCGATGGGTCTAAGATTCCTTTGGTAAATCCTTCGTTGACTTTTGTCTACCAGATTGACCTATACCAGGCTTTTATGCGGGATATCCCAACCCTCGGGAAGGACTTGCTTTATGTTGTGATGCCATAGCATGATTTGCATGCTCGGAGGAGGGATATGGAGCCTGAAGAATTGTTGAACCAGGGGTTCAGCTACCTTCTGGATGTAAGAAAGTTCTCTCCTCTCCTTCTTCTTCTCTTCTTTTTTTTTTTTGAGGTTGGTTTTTTACCGATCTAGCTATTCTTATGTTGATTTTATATCGAGCTGATATCTTTCTTTCTCCTTTTTCTTTTGCCAATCTGCCTCCTTTTTTCAACTATTCATCGAGCACGTAAGTTGGCTTAGCAAAAATAAGAAGTCTCTAGAAGAGTCTCTATAGTCTACAAAGGACTGCTTGAATGCGGTAGGAAAGGTCGCCAAAGAAGAGAAGACCGCCACGGGGCTAAAGAAGCAGCTCTTAGAGAAGCTCAACAAAATGGCGGAGAACAATAAAGTCTTACTGGACCTTCAGGAGAAGGTCAATAAGGGAGAAGAAAAGTTGCTGGAGCTGCAGTGAAAGGTCTCCAAAATTTTTGATCTGGAGACAAAAATAAAGGGACTAGAGGGAATGGTGACCTCTCGAGATGAGATGCTAGCTTCTTGGGACAAGGTGCTCCTGACCTACCAAAGGGACCTAGAGCACTGGAAGACCGTCGTCGGTCATGCCGTGGAGGAATACAAGTCCTTCGAAGATTTTGTAGAGAAGGTCATGGAGGCTACAGGTTAGGCCTTCGAAAGTGGCTTCTGCAATTGCAAGGGTCTTATTGGAAAACTTTTTTTTTAATTTAGATCTCAGTGACGTTACCATGGAGGTCGATCTTATTTGGTTGCAGGAATGGAGGTCCAGTCGATGCCAGTGATGGATTTTGCTGTAGAAGTACCCTAGCCTGCCCCGAAGGTGCCTATCGTTCTGCCTAAGCCAGAGGTGGAAGCTTTGGACCTCGTCGAGGCCCAACATCTGCTCCAGCTTCTACCTCGGTGCTTGTTCAAGTTATCTCACTGAAGGATGATACAACAAATACTACCCCTCCCAAAGCTCCTCAGGCAGATGCCTGATTTTATATTTTTCTTCTTTTTTTTTTAATTTCTATTTCTATCCTTTTGTATCGACCTGATTTGGGCTTTTTATAATGACTTTTTCAAATGAAATGAAATTTCTCTTTTCAACTGACTACATCCCATGTGTGACGTTGGATTTCTCTGACTTGGTAGAACTTACTGTAATGCCTTGTATATTTTGTTCCAATTTTTTTTTTTAAGTAATAATAAAGTGACCTCACCTTGGTTAATTCTCAATGTATGTGGCCTTTGATTATTAGTAATGGTGCCATTCTAGAGATTGGTATTAGATAGGAGTCCAGCATAACCTCGATCCTAAGATCGGGAATTAATAGAAATCCATGATAATTATCAATTTGGAGGTCGAATGTTAATAGAAATCCCACATAATTCAATAACTTCAACCTATAGGTTGGTAATCAATAAAGATTCAATACAACATTGATCCTGAGGTTGGTAATCAATAGTAGTCCAAGATAACTTAAATCCAAAGATCGATAATCAATAGAAATCCATAATAACATTGATTCGGAGATCGGTAAGTAACCAAAATTCATAATAACATTGATTCGGAGATTGGAATTTGATTAAAATCCATAATAACATCAATCCAGAGATATGTATTTAAGTGAAACCCAAAATAACATTGATCCAGAGATTGGTATTTAACCAAAATTTAAAATAACATTGATCCAAAGATTGATAATTAATAAGAATCCAGGATAACATCGATCCGAAGATTGGTATTTAATTGAAATCCATAATAACATCGATTCGGAGATTGGGCTTAGCAGAGATCTCATCTCCTGCACCCATCGAGGCTCTGTCGATTCAAAGTTTGGATTTTAAGAACAATGGAGATCTTATCTCCTATGCCCATCAGATCGATCTAGAAATTAGACTTTAAGAATAAGCAAAGATCTCATCTCCTATGCCCATCGGAGCTCTGTCGATCTGAAGATCGAACTTTAAGAACAATGGAGGTCTTATCTCCTGTACCCATCGGGGCTTTGTCGATCTAAAAATCAAACTTTAAAAATAGTGAAGATCTTATCTTCTATGCCTATCGGGGCTTTGCCAATCCGAAGATCGAATTTTAAGAATAGTAAAGATCTTATCTCCTATACCTATTGGGGCTCTACCGATCTAAAAATTAAATTTTAAAAATAATAAAGATTTTATCTTCTTTGCCCATCAGAATACTATTGATTCGAAGATCAGACTTTAAGAATAATGGAGATCTTATCTTCTGTGCCCATCGAAGCTCTACCGATTCAGAAATCAAACTTTAAGAATAATGAAGATCTTATTTTATATGCCCATCAGGGCTCTGCTGATCCAAAGATCGGACTTTAAGAATAGTGGAGATCTTATCTCTCGTGTCCGTTGGAGCTCTGTCGATCCAAAAGTTAGACTTTAAAAATAGTAGAAATCTTATCTCTTGTATCCATCGAGGCTCTGTTGATCCAAAGATTAGACTTTAAGAATAGTGGAGATCTTATCTCTCGTGCCTATCAGGGCTCTACCGATCTAAAAATCAAACTTTATAAGAATAGTGGAGATCTTATCTCCTATGCCCATCGAGGCTCTGCCGATCCAAAGATCAAACTTTAAGAATAGTGGAGATCTTATCTCCTGTGCCCATCGGGGCTCTGCCAATTCGGAGATCAGACTTTTACCAAAGTGATCAAAAGAATATTAATATTTTGAAGAAGTCTT
Organism: Cocos nucifera; assembly: GCA_006176705.1. NCBI lineage: Eukaryota > Viridiplantae > Streptophyta > Magnoliopsida > Arecales > Arecaceae > Cocos > Cocos nucifera. Next base: position 141,802 of record QRFJ01003021.1, on the reverse strand, counting down.
CAATGAGACAAAATTTTTGAAGCTCTTATTCAAAATTTATTAATAGTACATTCTGAGATTTTTTATGTTCCATGTTCTAGGAATACTTGAACCATCTAGATTCTTAATTCTGTAGGCTCCTGGTCAGATTACCTCAGTAACTCGATATGGACTTTCCCAATTTGAGATGATTTTTTCTTGTTCCAAAGATTTTGAAACTTCTGTCTGATGGAGGACAAGATCACCTCTTTGAAAAATTTTCAGCTTCACCCAGGTATTGTAATGTTTGACCACTTTTTGCTTATAAGTTGCCATCTAGATTTGCGCAATTTCACTGGTTTTTTCTAGTAGATCTAGGTCAGTTCTCAACCGGTCTGAATTACTCTCTTCATGAAAATTTTCTACTCTCGATATTGGAAGGCTGATTTTCATAGGTATTATGGCCTCTGCTCCAAATGTGAGTTTGAAGGGCGTTTCTTTGGTTGGTCGCCTAGGAGTGGTTCTACGAGCCCAAAAAATATTGTATAGTTCATCAGCCTAGAGATCTTTAGATTCAGAGAGCTTGATTTTCAGATCTTGGAGAATTATCCAGTTAGTAACTTCGACTTCTCCATTGGATTGTGGATGTTCCACTCAAGTGAGTCTATGATTAATGTGCAGCTCGAAACAAAATTTTTTGAATTTTATATTGTCGAACTACTTTTCATTATCGGTAATGATCACTCAGGGAAGGCCGAACTGGTAGATGAAGTTCTACATCTTTTTGTTAGTGATTTATGCCAGTGGTTCTGCTTCTATCCATTTGGTAAAATAGTCAATAGCAACCATCAGAAATTTTCTCTATCCTATTGCCATGGGGAAGGTCCCCTAGATATCCATCTTCCAAATGGCGAAAGGCCAAGAAGCTATAATAGAGATGAGTTATGTAGCTGGTTGATGCTGATTATTGGCCTATCTTTGATATTGGTCACACTTATTGATGAGATCAGTAGCATCCTTTTGTATGGTCAGCCAATAATATTCCTGATGGATTACTTTGTATGCCAAGGATCTGCCCCCCAGGTGATTACCATAAATTTTCTCATGAACTTCTCGAAGGGCATAATTAGCTTCTGTGGGCCTCAAGCACTGGAGTAATGAAAAAGAAAATGACCTTTTATAAAGCTTTTCGCTTAGGATGACGTACCAGGAAGCTTGCCTTTTGATTTTTTTGGCATTTGCAGGATCATTGGGCAGTATTCCTTTGCTTAGATAATTCATTATTGAATCTATCCAGCTTGGTTCATGATCCAGTTAAGCGATCATTTGGATCTCTATACTGAATTTTTCAAGAATTTTAATGAATGTTTTTTGATTGAGATCGAAATATTTTGATGTTGCTAGATGTGAAAGTGCATCAGCTCAGGTATTTTCTGATCTTAGTATTTGAATAATTTTGAGATCGAAGAAATTTTTGGATAATTTCTTCATATGATATAAATATTGAGATATAATAGAATCTTTAGCTCTGTAATGACCTCATACCTATCCAATGATTAGTTGGAAATCACTAAAAACTTTGAGCTTTCTAATATTGAGATCTTTTGCCATTCTGAGTCCTACAATGATGGCTTCATATTCAGCTCCATTATTAAAAGTTTTGAAATTAAACCTTAGAGCATACTTAGTGATGGTTCCTTTCGGGCTTGCTAATATAAGACTAGCCCCGCTTCCTTGATCATTCGAGGCTCCATCTACATGCAAGATCTAATAAGGTTCATCAGTAGCTTCTACCAGTGTTTTTATGGATGGATTTTCCTCAGGTATCGAGTATTCCATCATGAAGTCAGCCAATACTTGAGCTTTTATTTAAAACTTGGATCGATAATAGATGTCAAACTCATTGAGGTCGATAGCCCATTTAGCTAATTTGCTAGAAGTGTTAGGTCGTTGAAGTACCTATCTCAGTGGTTGACTTGTCAAGACAATAATAGAATGAGCTTAAAAATATGGTCGGAGTCATTTGGCCATAGTGATCAAAGAGTAAATCAACTTCTTAGTTCTAGAATATCGAGTTTCTGCATCTTGCAGCAGCTTACTGGTGTAATAGATGGGCCTATGTGTTCTTGCATCATCTCAAACTAAAATCGAGCTGACAACGTTAGATGAAATGGATAAATATATGAATAAATCCTCACCTTCGATAGGTTTTGATAGCAGGAGAATAGAGCCGAGATATGTCTTAAGCTCATTGAAGGTGTCCTGGCACTTTTTTGTCCATCTAAAATCTTTGATTTATTTTAATATTTTGAAGAATAAAAGGTATTTTTCAGTCGATCTGAATATGAATCTGCTAAGCAATGCAACCCATCTAGTGAGTTGCTGCACTTCTTTTATGGAGCTTGGAGGTTTCATATCAAGTAGTGCCTGAATTTTCTTGGGATTGGCTTCTATCCCTCTCTAGGTTATTAGGAATCCGAGGAACATCCCAGTCGTGACTTCGAAAGTATACTTATTAGGATTGAGCTTCATCTGATATTTGTAGAGCTTCCCAAAGGCTTCTTTCAGGTTGGTAATATATCGATCTTTCTCTATGCTTTTTACCAGCATGTCGTCAACATAGACTTCCATATTGCAATCGATCTGATGCTTGAAAATTTTATTCACTAAGTGCTGGTAGGTGGCACCTGCATTTTTTAATCCAAAAGATATCATTTTATAATAATACAAATCTTTATCAGTGATGAATGCTGTATTTTTCTTATTTTCGAGGGCCATTTTGATTTGGTTGTAGCCTGAGAAGACATCCATAATGCTTAGGAGCTTGTGTCCTAAAGTTGCATCAACTAGCTAGTTGATTTTTGGTAGACAAAAGCTATCTTTTGGGCAAGCTTTATTGAGGTCAGTAAAATCAATGTAGATCCTCTATTTTCTGCTTGCCTTTTAAACTATTACTATGTTAGCAATCCAGTTTGGATACCGTGCTTCTCTAATGAATTCTATCTTTAGAAGCTTATCGACTTCCTCATCTATTGCTTTTTATCTTTTTGAGACAAAATTTCTCTTCTTTTGCTTCATAGGCTTGTATTTGGGATCAATGTTCTATCTATGTATAATGACATCTACAGGAATCCGGGGCATATCCAAGGCTGACCATGCAAATACATTAGCATTCCATTGAAGAAAGGAAATCAACTTTTCCCTATGGTCGATATTTAGGTGAGCTCCTATCTGGACTATTTTTTTTGGATCTCTTCCAAGTGGAACAGTAATGAGTGGTTCTGCCAACTCACCTTAGATTTCTATGATCCTGCTTTTAAGGTCCAGGTTGAAAATCTCCACTGGTGGATTCCTAACTGGCTTTTTTTTCTTGGATGCTATCAGAAAGCATTGTCTAGCTATTGTTTGATCTCCATGCATTTCTCCAACACCTAACCTAGTCAAAAATCTAACCAGCAGGTGATAAGTTGAGACCACCGCCCTGAGGGCATTGAGCATAGGTCAGTCTAAAATGGCATTGTATGTAGTTGAGATTTTGATGATCAGGAATGTAAGTCAAACTGTTGACTGATATGGTTCTTTCCAAATGGTGATTGGCAGCGTTATTTCTCCTTCTACCACCATAGAATCACCTGAAAAGCCAATTAGAGGGCCACTAACCTATCTCAAATTATTGAGCAAGTTCATTCTTAAGAGAGCATCATAGAATAATACATCTACTGAGCTTCCATTATCAACTAGAATTCTCTATATATCATCCTTTGCTATCATCATGGAAACAACGATAGCATCATCATAGGGTGTCTGGACCCCTTGAGCATCATTTTTAAAAAAATATTTTTGGTGCACTGCCTCTTGGGAGAAGGATTCTCGGATGTCCCCCGGAGCTGGCTGCCTTGCAAAATAATGTTGGTGACTCTTGTAGTTGGCCAATTGTATTCAGCGGTATCATCGAACCTTTGACGTGGCTCTAGGGCCTGGTTTGCTCGATCTCAAATATTGCTGTCCAAAACATCCCAGGCATCATCTACCTCTGATATCTAATTATAGACCCATGATATCGCTCGAACGCCAATCATCCTTGACATCATAAGCATCAATACTATATTACGGAAGCCCTTGATCTTTAGCACGGACCTGAAGAAATCTGTGACGTTCTCTATGGGCAGCAAATCCCGATCCTCCACCTAGATTTATGATGGGGCGCCTCCCTCCTTGGGCTTGAGGGAGATGCCCCCTTCTTTAAGGCTTCTTCAAGAACCCTAGGGTGGCAACTCTAGAGAGAAGAGAAGAAGAGAGTTGAGGGAGAAAAGGTTTATATTGATTCTAACCTTGAAAATCCTAATACAACCTATGTATTTATATATAGCCATTAGATTTGATCAAAAACTCCCCTGGCTAATCCAATACATGAAATTAGCCACCTTAAGATCTTTCAAACTAGGTCTTAAGAATCCTAGTATCAACCCTTACCCTAGCCCAAAATAGATCTTTGCGTAACTTTACTCGCGCACTGAGCCGACTCAATCTCAGCACTGAGTCGACTAAGTTTCATTAGGTCAGCTCAGTCTGAAACTGAGTCGGCCCAGTTTTGTGCTATGCCAGCAGTTCCGAACACGTAGCTCTCTAATTTGCCTGTGCACCGAGATTTAGCCGACCCAATTTTGGACTGAGCTGGCTAACTTGTAGAAAATCTTCTTTCTACAGTCTTGATTCTATTGACTTTGGTTCCTTGCTTCATCTTGTGTCTCAGGTCTCTGAAGCACCAATCAAGCCCCTGAAATCTTCAAAGCTAACACCCTGACTCCTCCCGTGGCCTCCTAAGTCTTGGGAGTACCATAAATCTTCATAATCTCCATCTTGGTGCTTCCAAATCTTGGCAAACCCCTCGGCAATGCCCTCCTGCACGATCATACTATCCCTGCACACTCAACAGCACCTATGCAAACACCGCCTCCACTAATCCTCTTCAGCTGTTATGCACCCTTGAGACCTTTGAGATGACCGCCTCCACCATTGAAGACCTATGCTTGCTTCTTGACACCATCCTAAAATTGTAGGATTCCTTCTACTTAGCAGCTGCATCATTTTCTCTAGACTTTCCTAAAGAACCTATAGTATTTTTGTACCAGCATATGCTGTACCACTTGAGATGATCTCCTCAGAGCTACGCTTGTCCACCTGCACATGCTGCTCCACCTAAAACTGTGCATCACCGATGCTTTGAACTCATGCCAAGTTTTCTCTCTATTTATGAAGCCACCACTATGGAGCTCCTCCTATATTTGAAGTCCACCTGATGTCATAGAAGTCGACTCTGTCATTGAATCTCTCAAGGCCAACCACCCAATGCTCATTGTTGGGCCTGCCGTTGCACCTCAAATACCGTCGCTTCCCCCTCGAATCCTCCGCACTCTACAGCCCTCTTCGAAGCCATCTCGGATACCTCTGTAACCTACGGGCACCTCCAAAATCTAAGAGCTCATTCAACTCTTTTAAATCCAACGACCGAACCTTAGGAAATTCCATCCTAGTACTTTTCTTTTGCCCCTACAACAGCCATCGCTTCAATTGCACCCAGAGAACCATCCTCCATCTAAACCATGACTCTCCCTGGTGCTTCTGTAGAACAAACCTAATCCATGATACTCCCGACTGCTAGAGACCTCCTGGTGCTCCCTGAGACCCCCTGGCTCTTCTTGAGACCTACTTTCGATCTTTCTGAGATACCACTGACAATCTCTACTGAGATACACTCCTCGACTGCTATACCATCGAGCCTCTCTCAGCCTCGTAACTTCAGGAAAGCACTACAGCAGCACTCCAACGCTCCCTAACTCATCTCTACACTGCTCTACAACCGCACAACCCTAATCTACCGGACCTCCATGGATCATCCATCTCCATCACTCCTAAGGCTTCGCAAATCCATGCTCTGATCGAACTACTGAATATATCTCTGACTACTTTCCCATCTTTCTGACACCGAAGGACGTATAGTCGCTTCTTCAGCCTTCCTTTGACCATTATCCTTTGAAAAATCTCTTTTCAACAATCCTACACTATCCATCTTTCTAGAAAATCCTGATGCTCTCTGCTGAGATATCTCCCTCGGCTGCTACTTCATCGAGCCTCTCTCAGTCCTGCATCTCCAGAAAAATGCTACTACAGTACTCCAACGCTCCCTGCCTATCACATAACCATCATACACCCCGATCTTTTCACCAAGACCGATAAGCAAATCATGCACCAAATCCTTCCACCCTAGGAAAATCTCTTCCCATTAATCCTCTCAACCTCCATCTTCAACCTGCTGCTCTCAGTTGGCCAAACCATAACAACAACAAGGTAGATTTGAGATATATCATAGAACTTTATGTAGATTTCTGATTTCACATTGTATGACTTCTTCTTCTCTTTCATGCACCATCAAGCTCTGAAATCTAGCTCTTTTCATGCACCATTAGGCTTTGAAACCTGACTCCTTTCATGTACCATCAGGCTTTGAAACCTAGCTTTGATACCATATTGCCATCCATAACATCCCAGGCATCACCTAGCTCTGATACCAAATTATAGATCCATGATATTGCTCGAATGCCAAACATCCTTCACATTACAAGCATCGATACCATGTTGTGAAAGCCTCTGATCTTTAGCACGGACCTAAAGAAATCTATGACGTTCTCTATGGGTAGCAAATCCCGATCCTCCACCTCAATCTATGATGGGGTGCCTCCCTCCTTGGGCTTGAGGGAGATGCCCCCCTTCTTTAGGGCTTCTTCAAGAACCCTAGGGTGGCAACTCTAGAGAGAAGAGAAGAAGAGTGTTGAGGGAGAAAAGGTCTATATTGATTCCAATCTTGAAAATCCTAATACAACCTATGTATTTATACATAGCCATTAGGCCCGACCAAAAACTTTTCTAGCTAATCCAATATATGAAATTAGTCACCTTAAAACCTCTCAAACTAAACCTTAAGACCCATAGGATCAACCTAAATCCTAGCCCAAAATAGATCCTCGCATAAATCTACTCGCGCACTAAGTCGGCTCAGTCTCAGTACTGAGCCGGCTAAGTTCCACTAGGTTAGCTCAGTCTGAAACTGAGTCAGCCCAGTTCGGTGCTATGCCAGTAGTCTCGAACATGCAGCTCTCTATTTTGCCTGTGCCCCGAGACTTAGCCGACCCAATTTTGGACTGAGCCGGCTAACTAGTAGAAAATCTTCTTTCTACAGTCTTGATTCTCTGACTTTGGTTCCTTGCTTCATCTTGTATCCCAGGTCTCTGAAGCACCAACCAAGCCCCTGAAATCCTTGGAGCCAACATCCTAACTCCTCCCATGCCTCCCAAGTCTTGGGAGCACCATAAATCATCATAATCTCCACCTTCGTGCTCCCAAGCCTTGGCAAACCCCTTGATAATGCTCTCCTGGATGATCACACTATCCCTACGCACTCGACAGCACCTATGCGAATATCGCCTCCATCAATCCTCTTCAGCTATTGTGCACCCTTGAGGCTTTTGAGATGACCACCTCCACTGCTGAAGACCTGTGCTTGCTTCTTGGCACCATCTTAAAATTATAGGATCCCTTCTGCTTAGCAGTTGCATCATTTTTTTTGGACTTTTTTGAAGAATCTACAGCATTTCTACACCAGTACATGCTGTACCATCTGACATGATCTTCTTAGAGCTACACCTATCCACTTGCACATGCCGCTCCTCCTGAAACTATGCATCACCGATGCTTTGAACTCATGCCAAATATTCTCTCCATTTGTGAAGCCACCATTATGGAGTTTCACCTATTTTTGAAGTCCACCTGATGTCGTAGAAGTCGACTCTATCATCGAGTCCCTCGAGGCCAACCATCCAATGCTGCACTACTGGGCCTATCGCTGTACCTCAAATACCATCGCTATTCCTTCGAACCCTCCGCACTCTGCAACCCTCTTCAAAGCTATCTCGGATACCTCCACAACCTATGGGCACCTTCAAAACCCAAGAGATCATCCAACTCTTCTGAATCCAGCAACTAAACCCTAAAAATTTCCATCCTAGTCCTCTTCTGTCCCTACAATAGCCATCGCTTCAGTTGCGCCCAAAGAACCATCCTCTACTTGAACCATGACTCTTCCTAGTGCTTCTATAGAAGAAATCTGATCCATGATACTTTTGACTGCTAGAGACCTCCTGGTGCTCTCTAAGACCTCCTGGCTCTCTCTGAGACTTGCTCTCGATTTTTCTGACATATCACTTACACTCTCTACTAAGATATACTCCTCGATTGCTGCACCACCGAGCCTCTCTCAGTCCCGTGCCTCCAGGGAAGCGTTATTGTAGTAGTCCAACATTTTCTAACTCATCTCTGCGCTGCTTTATAGCCATCCAGTCCTAATCTACTGGACCTCCATGGATCATCCATCTTCATCACTACCAAGGCTCCGCAAATCCATGCTTTGATCGAACCACTGAATACATCTCCGACTACTTCCCCGCCATCCTGATACCGAAGGACGTATAGTCGCTTCTTCAGCCTTCATTTGACCATTATCCCTCGTTCAATAGCCCTACACTATCCATCTTCCTAGAGAATGTTGATGCTTTCTGCTGGGATACCTCCCTTGACTGCTGCATTGCCAAGCCTCTCTAAGTCTTGTATCTCCAGGAAAGCACTACTGTAGCACTCCAGCATTCCCTACCTATCACATAACCATCGTACACCCCAATCTTTTCACCAAGATCGATCAACAAATCATGCAATAAATCCTTCCACCCTAAGAAATTTTTTTTTTGTTAATCCTCTCAACCTCCACCTTCAACCTGCTGCTCCCGATTGGCCAAACCATAGCAATAACAAGATAGATTTGAGACATACTATGAAATCCTTGTGCAGATTTTTGATTGTATCTTGTACAACTTTTTTTTCTCTTCTATGTACCATCAGGTTCTGAAATCTGGCTCTTTTCATGCACCATCAGGCTCTGAAATCTGACTCTTTTCATGCACCATCAGACTCTAAAACCTGGTTCCTTCCATGCACCATCAGGCTTTGAAATCTGACTCTGATACCATATTGTCATCCATAATATGCTAGGCATCACCTAGCTCTGATACCAAATTATAGACCCATGATATCATTCGAATGCCAATCATCCTTGACATCACAAGCATCGATACCATGTTGCGGAAGCTCTTGATCTTTAGCATGGACCTGAAGGAGCCTGTGACGTTCTCTATGGGTAGTAAATCTCGATCCTCCATCTGGATCTGTGATGGGGTGCCTCCCTCCTTGGGCTTGAGGGAGACTCCTCCCTTCTCTAGGGCTTCTTCAAGAACCCTAGGGTGGCAACTCTAGAGAGAAGAGAAGAAGAGAGTTGAGGGAGAAAAGGTCCATATTGATTCCAACCTTGAAAATCCTTATACAACTTATATATTTATACATAGCTATTAGGCCTGACCAAAAACTCCCCCGGCTAACCCAATACATGAAATTAGCCACCTCAAGACATCTCAAATCAGACCTTAAGACTCCTAAAATCAACCCAGATCCTAGCCCAAAATAGACCCTCACATAACTCTGCCCGCGTATTGAGCTGGCTCAGTCTTAGCACTGAGCCGGCTAAGTTCCACCGGGTCAGCTTAGTCTGAAACTGAGTCGGCCCAGTTCTGTGCCGTGCCCGCAGTTCCGAACATGTAGCTCTCTATTTTGCCCATGCACTGAGACTTAGCTGACCCAGTTTTGGACTGAGTCGGCTAACCTACAAAAAATCTTCTTTTTGTAGTCTTGATTCTCCCGACTTTGGTTTCTTGCTTTACCTTATGTCCTAGATCTCCGAAACACCAACCAAGCCCCTAAAATCTCCGGTGCCAACACCCTGACTCCTTTCGTGGCCTCTCAAGTCTTGGGAGCACCATAAATTCTCACATCGAACGTATTTATCAAGATAGTCTTGATGAATTAATGCCTCAATCTCATCTCTAAGTTGACGGCATTCCTTAATGTTATGCCCATGATCCTAGTAAAAATAACAATATTTGCTCTTATTTCTTTTATCTGCAGGAGCTTTCATGGGAATAGGGTGGCAGAGATATTCTTGATTCTCTATCTCCATTAGAATCTACGTTCGAGAGGTAGATAGAGAAGCATAGCCATCAAGTTTTTGGGGAGGACTTGGAACCTTGGATTTTTTCAAGATGGTTCATTGCTGCTCCCCTGATTTTCGCATTCGTCCTCATGGGGTTGCTTCTTTCCCTCTTTATCTTTTTTCTTCTCTTTCTTGTTCAGCTTTTCCTCAGCATTGGCATACTTTTGGATCTGATCCAGCATTGCTTCATAATTCTCCAAAAAGTTTTTGTTGAGGGAGAAGGTCAGACGGTAGCTCCTGAGTCCTTGCTTTAAGGCAGACATGGCGACAGACTTTTTAAAATCTTTAACCTCAAGAATGGCCGCATTGAAATTGATCATATATTCTTGCAGGGACTCATCTTTTTGCTGTACCATGGAGAACAGGCTATCCAAGTGCTTCAAGTGGAGACGATTGCTCCCAAAATAGGCCACAAAGAGCCTACTCAATTGGTCAAAAGAAGAAATGGACCTAGAATAGATTTCAAAAAATTATATCCTTGCAGGTTTCTTGAGGATGATGGGGAAGGCCATGTAGAGAAGGATGTCAAATACATTTTAGAGCCTCATAACATCTCTATACCCCTTAAGATGATCATGGGGGTCAATGGAGCCATCGAATGGCTCCGGAGTAGGCATTTTGAATCAGGATGGGATCGTTCATTCAGGATCTCAGTAGAGAAGGGGGAGGTGAGGTGGAAGCCCTTCTTACTCTGGGAAGGCTTCTCGAGCTGCACTTCCTTCAACCTCTTCTCAAGATCTTGAAGCTTCTGCTCGAGATCAACTTCTCGTAGTGGCTTTCTACTGTAAGAAGTTGAATCTGCTTCGTAGGAGTGATCTTCTTGATCAAGAAGAAGCCCCTGGTAGAGTTCTCAAAGAGTTAGAGGATGGCTGGTTCGTGACACAGCCTCTTAGAGGATAGATTCTTGCCATTGCTTCGTTGTTTGCTAAAGCTACTGCACGATATTGGTGAGGACTTGGACTCACTATAGTAGGAGATTGAACTATTGGGGATCAATCATTATCAGAGGATGGGATTGTACCATTTCTGGAGGGGCTCTCGGGGAAGATGGAGTTGGATTTTGTGTCTTCTTGATCATTTTTCATAAATTTCTAGGTAAGATGAATAGGTTGAATAGGTTGACTCAAGAGAGAATTCATCAAGTCAGTGATTGTGAATCATTGCCTACCTATGAGTCTTGTCTACTTTGAAAGATAACCAAGTCACCTTTTATTGAAAAAGATGAATAAGCTAGCGAAGTTCTAAGTCTCATACATATTAATATATATGGAACCATGAATACAAGTGCCAAAGATGGGTATTATTACTTTACTGTATTCACTGACGATCTATCTAGATATGGGTACATCTACTTGATGAAACACAAGTCTGAATCATTCGAAATATTCAAATGGTTCCATAATGAGGTAGAGAAACAAATTGGAAAGAGTATTAAAACTCTTCAGTTTGACGGAGGGGGTAAATACCTCTCCAGTGAGTTTCTGATATATCTAGGAGAGAGTAAAATTCTCTCATAATGCACCCCTTCAATGGTGTGTTTGAAAGAAGAAATTGAGTCCTTTTGGATATGATTCGATCCATAATGGGCTTTGCTATGTTGGAAAATATGCAAGGTTTCATGCATGAATTTTAAAATTTTTTAAAAATATAACACAACAAAAGTTATAAATTAATCTATTTAATTTATAAATGCATGTAATCTAATTACTAAATCTTATATTTAGGATCTATAACATATCATATTATATTTTAAATCTAAAAATAAAATATTTGGTATTAATCTAATCAATATCCCAGATCTAGAATAATTCTAGATCTAAATATTCTAGATCTAAAACCTAGTTCGCATCTAGATGAGAGAAGAGATCAGATCTCTTATCTTTGCATGGGTCAAAAACTCCATGGTTATTTCTCGTTGTTGCCTGTGAAGTCGTACACACATCCGGCCTCTACAGGTGATCCATACAAGGCTGCAATAATATTGAAGACTCATCGAATGAAGATCCGCTCGAAGTGCTAGCTTTTTGCGGATCCCTCTGAATGGTTAATGTAAAATTTATTTTGTGGATCTCTTGGATATTCTAAGAAATGAAGAATAAGAGTAGGATTATGAGAGATATCTAATCTTTAGATTTTTAAAAAATTAAAAATTAAATACATTAGAAAAGGATCCTAAGAGAAGATAAATCTTCCTTTTTAGGACATCAATGACTGATATCCTGAAAACATCCTTATGCTAGGACAAATGGAAGACCTTCTCTCCTAGGCTTTTTCTATTTTTTTAGATCTCACACACTCTAATTTTTCTTATAAAAAGAATCATACAAAAATATAGAGAAGAAGGGTTCTCAAAGAAACCTTAAGAGAAGACATTCTTCTCTTTTCCTTCTCTTATCAGGATATGATCAGATCATGTCCAAAATTGATCTTGATGCCCCAACATCTTGAAGCATAGATCCCCATGCCCTCATCTTCTCTTTCTCTTAGATTTTTATCATATAAAATTAGATAAAAAATAAAGGACAAAGATTTTTAAACAAAATCACAAGAGAAGATAATCTTCTCTCTTACCTTGTCTCTTTAAGACATCAACATTTGATGTCATAATTGAAGGCTCTTCTCCAAGATTTTTGGTGCCTCAATCTCCCATGCCTCTAAGCCTTTTTCTTCAAATTTTTGTCATGGAATATCACCAGGTTTTGACACCCAAAGATAATAGAAAGAGGTGTCTCCTAACAACCCATGGAAGACTAGGTCAAACCTAGTCAAATAAGGATATAAAGGAGGAATTTGGGGGGTGTCCAACTCTTGGGCTCCACCCCCTAAAAAATTGGCGTGAACCCCTTCTCATTCCACATACAAAACTAGGAAATAAAGGGGCAAAAAAAAAGAGAGGACATGGGAATGTTGGCGTGAGAGAGGGAGGGAGTTTGAGAGATCTTGGACTCTATCATATAGAGTTCAAATCATAAAAACTTTCCTATATTTGACCAAGTCAAAAATCATTTGAAATCCACAAGATATTGGGGCATGGGATACCTTCTTTAAGTGAGGAATAATTCACATTAACTTTTGTAATTAAAAGTGGGTTATGGGCTTTAAAGGTGGTGCAAGGAAGGAATGAGAGTCCTAATCCAACTGGGACTCTTTATGTTTGACTAGATCAAAACTATTTTGAACCTAAATCAAAACTAATTTAAACCAAATTAAATGCAACCTAATTAAGAGTGATCCTAGTCTAATTAGAAGCTCAATTAAAATAGGTTAAATCATATTTAATTTTGATTTAAATCCTAACTCAATTAGAAATTAGGTGCACTCAAATCCTAGTCCAACTAGAAATTATTTTTTTCTTGCAATTAGCTTATCCAATAAATCAATTAAACTTAATTTAATTAAGTTCAAACTAATTCTAATTGAATCTAATTTAATTAGACTTGATCTTAGCCTGATTGCTCAATCAAATTAAGCCAATTAGCAATCCAATTGCTAATTGATCCTCCTACAATACTTGCATTAGGTCAAATATCAATCGCATTGAATGTTTGATCTCAGAATGATTCTCAATCATCAATTAATCATCTGATTAAGTTACAACCTCTTATATGTGTGACTCTATAGGTTCGAAGCTAAGTTGGTAGTACAGGAACTAATTTTTGTACCAATTAAAGTAACCATCTAGTAATGATTTCCGACGTTTGGATATGTCGAATGTATGCAAAGCAACATTCTTAAAACCTTGGCCCATGGTTATTGTATAATTCATTCTTTTGACCAATAATGCTCAAGATGATTTCAAGTACACTGTCAACACTCATATAAGTCATCTTTATTGTGTCTCAAAATTTTACAAATCTCGTGACTCCTCACGAGGATTATCCAGATCTAGATTTTGCTAAATTAAAACATAATGAGTCATTCTCTTTCTGAAGTTAATCAGGAGTGGTCAATTTCATTTTGACTCACACACTGACTTCATAAGTACTTGACTGTACCTAAAAATTTTTTGAGCCTATATTAGAAATACAAGTAGTCCAGCATCAAAGTACAGTGAATTGCTTATAAGTCATCATGGTGATCTCAGGTTGGAGGGATACTTATACCCATTGGCCTTAGCTAGCTACTCTTGATAGTAAAGTGCTACATTGATCATGTTTAGTATAGATATACTCCTACATCTCATCTGGATGCTATACCAGTGTCTCCACGCCACTTGATTATGAGGACAACCAATGCATATGGCATACAGTGATCTACGCTCGATAAGTTATCATCCTTGTTAATAACTTATCATTTAGTCGTGAACTATTTAAGAACTATCCGATAAATCCTCCTTTATCGATTGATTATGGTTCTAAGAACTTCATCATAATTTAGAAGTTTATTTAAGAGAGATAAAACTTCTATGATGAATCAACCAAATAACTATTATTATTAGATAATTCATATACTAATTTTAATCATCTACTATTTAGATATTAGCTTTAGCACATATTTTCCAACATGCTAGTCTACTAATCTCTTTTTGGAGATATACACTCAAGTCAGCTTGTTATATACTTAATAGAGCTCCAAGTAAGTTTATAAATAATACACCATATGAGATATGAAAGGGCATAAGCCAATACTCACACACTTTACGATTTGGGGGTGTCCGGTTTATGCCCAACGTTTAATAACAGACAAGCTTAGACTTAAGTCTAATAGATGCCTTTTCATTTGGTATCCAAAAGAAACTAAGGGATATTATTTCTACCTTGTTGATGAACAAAAGATATTCATTAGCCTTAAGACAATTTTTTTAGAAAAGGAGTTTCTTTAAGAAGGAATTAATGTCTCCAAGGTTGAACTTGAGAAAGTTTGATAGGTAGAAAAATCAACATAAATAATTGATCCTAAACTGAATTTGATTAGAGTAAATCTGAAGCCCAGTGTAGAGCCATCCTTAAGATGATCTGATAAAGTACTGTATCAGCCATATAGATACTATGATTTCTTGATCTAGAATAGAGATCCTTTTAAGCTCGATGAGAACAATGAGGAGCCAATCATCTATATGGATGCAATATAGAGATTTGACTCTGAGAGATAGCTATAAGCCATAAAGTCCGAAATAGAGTCCATGAAGGTCTACGATGTATGGACACTCGTTGATCCACCTAAAGAGATAAAATCAATAGGATATAAGTACATCTTAAAAGAAAAAGAGACATAGATGGAAAGGTGGAGATCTATAAAGTCTGTTTGGTTGCCAAGAGGTTTCGTCAGTATTATGGTATAGAATATGATAAGCTATTTTTTCTAGTGGCAATGCTCAAGTTCGATCAAATATGCTTGCGATAGTAACATATCTAGACTATAAAATCTGGTAAATGAATGTGAAGACAACTTTTCTAAATGGATAGCTAGATAAAGAGGTATATATGATATAGCCTGGAGGATTTATATCCATAGATGAATCTAAGGTGTGCAAGCTTTAGAGATTCATTTACGGATTGAAGTAAGCATCTCGGAGTTGGAACATGCATTTTGATAAGATAATTAGAATGTGTGGCTTCATTAAGAATGAAGAAGAATTCTACATATATAAGTGGGTTAATGGCTCTATGGTTGTATTTCTTATTTTATATGTAGATGATATTCTCTTAATCGAAAATGACATTCTTGCATTATAAGAAATAAAGATTTAGCTATCATCACAATTTTTCATGAAGAACTTGAAAGAAGCATCCTACATCCTAGGAATGAAAATCTATAAAGATTAATCTAAGAGGTTGCTTGGGTTGTCCCAGTCCATGTACATTGATATTGTGCCGAAGCGGTTTAGCATGAAGAATTTCAAGAAAGGCTATCTACTGATAGGCCATGAAATTTTTTTCTCGAAGAGCAATTGTTCGACAATACCTCCAAAGAGAGCATATGAGTATGATTCCATATGCCTCAACAATGAGATTTATAATATATACCATGACATGTACGAGATCGAATGTAGCATACTCACTAGGAGTAGTGAGCAGATACCAATCTAATCCAGAAAAAAATCACTGAAAGGTTATAAAAATTATCCTTAAATATTTGAGAAATACTAAAGACTAGTGACTCATTTATGAAGAATTAGATTTAAAACTTGTGGAGTTTACAGACTTTAGTTTTTAGTTAGATCATGATGATAGCAAGAGCATGTCGGGATATGTGTTTACCCTAAATGGTGGAGTGATCTACTGCAAAAGTTTTAAACAGAATACCATGATCAACTCAATTTATGAGGTAGAATATATCAAGGCATCTGATGCTGCGAAGAAAGCTGTATGATTATGAAAGTTCATCGATGAGCTTGGAGTGGCATCCTTCATTGATAGCCCTATCTTGTTGTACTGTGCAGCACTAAAGCCATTGCTAAAGTAAAAGAACCAAGGTCCTATCAATGTATCAAGCATATTCTACACTACTACCATCTTATCTGAGAGATCATGGATCGAGGTAACGTCGAGCTTTAGAAGATCAATGAAAAGAAAAACCTGATTGATCCATTTACTAAAGCCCTTGGAGTCAAGGAGTTCAATGATCATAAGTCAAAGATGGATATATGATACTATACCAGTTGGCTTTAGTCCAAGTGGGAGCTATTGGAAATTGTATCTCAAAGCTAATTATCAACCTGTTGATGGTTGACTTCATGTATGTAATTATATATGAATTATTTATTAATAAATATTATTTAGCCTTTTCATCATATTGTGTATATCTTCTTTTGAACTTTTATGTTGTGATGAAGTTCTTAGAACTATTTTAGTTGATAAAGGAGGATTTATCGTTTAGTGCTTCAATGTATTCATGATCAAATGATCTGCTATTATTAGGATGATAGCTATATCAAGTGAAGATCATTGTATACCATATGGGTTGGTTGTCCCCTTAACTAAGAAGTGTGAAGACTGGTATGGCATACAGTGTTAGATGTATGCCTTAGAAGCCAGATTGGCTATCACTTGTAATATACTTCTTAAAGCAATTTTATAATTTTAACTATAAATTAATAAATAAATTATTTTTCTATCATAGTGTGTATTTAAAAGTGTCTATGATACATCCTTTGAGTTAATGGTAATGATAATTCATATTTTCAAGAGTTGAAAATTTAAGATATGAATTTTCATAATTAACTCATAAAATGCTTTCGATCGTAGGATCATCATGAGGATGGTGATCGATCTAGAAGGTTGGTCTATGATCACTTTCTTAGGATAGACATGTCTTGAGTCTATGGTGTGGAGACATTGGAGTAAGAGTATAAGTACTTGTTAGAGAACGAGGACATTGAGCGCGACTACCTCGAGTAGTCATAAGAAAGTCTACTATCTCATCGATGACTGACTCGACACTGCAGTGGTGTGTATGGTTCTTTGATCTGAGGTGCATCGATAGTTTACCTTAAGGATGTTATAGTTTGATTATACTATAACTCGATCTCCTAGCCATTCAGAATCCTAAGGTGTATGTGAAGGAAGCAGTGCAGGATTTGCAGTACTACTTTTAAAGTTTTTTTTAAAAATAGCTAAAATATAATAAAAAATTAATTAATCTAATTAATTAATTATTGATCATATCAGAATATTAAGCCCTACACTAAGGATCTAAGCAGAATATGCGTGCATTCATATAGATCTGAAAAAAAACTATGCAGCAAATTCTTTACTACATCTATTTATTCAAAACATAATATCTTTTTACGAATAGTTGATCACTATAATCTAAATCTATCAGATAATACTCTGATGTCACACCATAGCCGCACATATGTTCGGCCTCTATGGTTGGTCCACATGGAGCTTCTAATCCCGATCAGCCCCATTAGAGTGCTAGCTCCTCGTCGAGATCTTCAATGACTGATCATGATCGATCTAATCGATCATCTTCTTTTTGATCTTCTAGATACTCTAGAAAATCAAAACATATTTTTTGGAGGATAATGAAGTGGTGTTTCAAATTTGATGGCAATCTGATACTCACAGCACTCGATCTCTCCACCCGAACCTAGATTCCCAAGTTTTGGGTTTCACTCGACCCAAAAACCTAGATGCACTGAAAACCCTCTCATGCCCTTTCTATGTGGAGTTTTTTCATGAAATAAGTTTTCATGGAAAGATAACTTTTGAATCTATAAACCTTGTTTAGATCATATTTAAAAATTAAGTGTCGTTAGATACAACAATCAGAAGAGAATAGAGGCATGAAGAAAAAATAAAGTGCTATAGGACTCTGCTCACCTTCACTCCAAGATTTTTTTTTTCTCAAAAATAATTCCTAATTGCTTTTAAATTTTTACCACAGAAAGATGGCCCCTTTGGATTCACCCAAAAAAATTCTCATAATTTATTGCATGAAAAATAAATGGAAATTCTATATGGAGTGGATAGGTTAAGATTGGTTGAACTAGTTTCAACCAACTTCTAGTATTTGAATTCAAATGGGGTCTTATCCTTTTCCAACACCTCATCCAAGAGGGTGATGAGCAGAAGGACTCTCCTTCTACTCACCCTCAATCAAAAATTGTCAAAAAAAATATGCGACAAAAGATAGGTAGGCATGGAAAATAGGTAAGGAAGAGATTAGGTTTTTCAAATTTCAAACCAACCAAGTTGAAATCAAAATTCAATTTAGTTTGAACTAATCCAACCCTTGGACTAGGTCAAAGGCAGAAGGGAGGAAGGGCGTACATTCATTTCTACATGAAAAATCTCATGTAAAAATCAGAGGATGGCATGGGTCAAGGTGGAAAAGTCGAATATGGTGGGCGCTAGGGAGAGTTTGAATTCAAATCTTATTTGACTTGGTCCAAATTGGTTTCAACCAAATCCATTAATTTAAATCATTTAGATTAGATTAAATCCAACCAAATTAGGCTTAGCTCAAACAAATAAAATTCTAATCAAATTAAAAATTAATTAGGTTTAGGTCCTGATCAAATCAGGATCGAATCTCCCTTAGCGATTAGATCATCTCATGACCTGATTGGATCAAATCCAATTGAATCCAATTTGATCAAACTTGATTAAATTCCTATCGGTCAATCAAATTGAGCTAATCAACAATCAATTATTAATTAATCCTTCAATAAACATAGAGTCTCAATCAAGTGGGTGTTTGAATAATAGAGTCCCATCAATATGAAACTCCTAAAGAGTCCTAAACCTATGGAACTCTTGAACCCAATGTCCCAAATAAATCGAACTCATGATCATAGAGTCCCAGACCAGTGGAACTCTTGATCAGAGAGTCTCGAATGAGTAGGACTCGAGTCTCAATCCACTAGGACTCTTGATCATAGAGTTCTAGTCCAGTGGGACTCTTGATCATAGAGTCCCAAGTCATCGAGACTCTTGATCAGAGAGTTTCGAACATGAAGAACTCAGAGTCCCAATCTAGTAGGACTCTTGATCATAGAGTCCTAGTTCAGTGGGACTCTTGACCATCGAATCTTAAATCATCGAGACTCAATATAAGCCATCAGATCAGGTAGAAACTTCTATTGTGTTTGACCCCATAGGTTCAAATCCTAAGTCGGTAGCACAAAAACTAATTTTCTGTACCAATCGATATGACCATCTGACAATCATACCTAACATTCGGATAGGTTGAATAATTGCAATGCAACATTGACGAACCTGTGGCATATGGTTATCGTATAATTCATTTTCTTGACCTCGATGCTTAAAGGATGATTTAGGATTTACTGTCAATCCTAAAATTCATCCATAGTGCATTTCAAAATTTAGCATCCATCATATGGACTACCTCGATCGAGGATTTGCTAAATTAAAATATAGTGATGCACTTGCTCCAATACTTGGAGGGGTCAAACTCATCTTGACTCACACACCAACAAGCTAAGTACTTGACTGCACCCAGTAGCTTTCCATCACTGAATTAAAAATTTAGATAGTTTGGTACCTAAGTATAGTGAGTTGCTTGCAAGTCACCATGATAGTCTCAGGTCTAAGGGACGCTTATACCCATATCCTTCGGGGCAAATCTTAATAGAAGAAAAACTCTGAAGTTGGTCACGTTTAGTGTAGATGTATCCATATATCTCACTTGCATGCCATACCAGTGTCTTAATACTCCTTGATTATGAGGACAACCAACCTATATGGCACACAACGACCTATACTCGATAAACGTTGTCATCCTAAGTAACAATGTATCTTTTGGTCGTGAATAATTTAAGGACTAAATAACAAATCCTTCTTTGTCAAATCTAGATAGTCCTAAGGTCTTCATCACAACATAGAAGTTCATTAGAAGATAATAGAATTTATGATGAAAAAATATCAAAATAACATTTATTATTTAATAATTCATATACAAGTATAATAAGTAGCATAACCATCAACAGGATGACGATTGGCATTAAAACATATTTCCAACAATCTCCCACTTAGACTAAAGCCAATCGGTGCAGTATCTAATATCTATCTTCGATTTGAAGTCATTGAACTCCTTCACCATAACAGCTTTAGTGAATGGGTTGGCTAGATTTTTCTTTTCATCAATCTTTTGAAGGTTGATATCACCTTGATCCATAATTTCTTGGATAAGTGGAAGCAGCGCAGAATATGATTTATCTGCTGGTGTGCCTTTGGTTCCTTTGCCTGAGCAATGGCTCTAGAGCTATCGCAATAGAGCAGGATTGGACCATCAAGGAAGGGTCCTACTCCAAGCTTGGTGATGAATTTTCTCAGCCACACCGCTTCTTTGGCAGCATCTGATGTAGCGACATATTCTACCTCACAAACTGAATCGACTACAGTGTGCTGCTTGAAACTCTTCCAGCAGATGGCTCCACCATTAAGGATGAATATATATTCCGACACACTCTTGCTATCATCATGATCAGACTGAAAATTAGAGTCTATGAACCCCATCAATTTCAAGTCTGATTCACCATATACAAGCTACTGATTCTTAGTATTTCTTAAATACTTTAGGATGATTTTAGCAACCTTTCAGTGGTTCTCTCCTGGATCAGATTGGTATCTACTTACTACCTCTAATAAGTATGCCACATCTGATCGTGTACATGTCATGACATACATGATAGAATCCACTATCGAAGCATATGGTATTCTACTCATACACTCTCTTTCTAGAGGTGTTGTCGGACAATCCCTCTTTGAAAGAGAAATTTCATGGCCTATCGATAGATAGCCTTTCTTGGAATTCTCCATACTGAACCATTTCAGCATAGTATTCATGTATGTAGACTGGGACAATCCAAGCAATCTTTTAGATCTATCTCTATAGATCTTCATCCCTAGGATGTAGGAAGCTTCTCTTAGATCTTTCATGGAGAACTATGATGACAGCCAGATTTTTATTCCTTGCAATGCAGGAACATCATTTTCGATTAAGAGAATATCATCCACATACAATACTAGGAATACTATTGCTGAACTATTAGCCCACTTGTATATACAGGGCTCCTCTTTGTTCTTAACGAAGCTATACGTTTTGATTATTCTATCAAATCATATGTTCTAGCTCCGAGATGCCTGCTTCAGTTCATAAATGGACCTTTGAAGCTTACACACCTTAGACTCATCTATGGATGTGAATCCTTCAGACTATATCATATACACCTCTTCATCCAGCTTTCCATTTGGGAAAGCCATTTTCACATCCATCTGCTAGATTTTATAATCCAGATGGGCAGCGATAGCAAGCATAATCTGAATGGATTTGAGCATTGTCATAGAAGAAAATATCTCATCATAGTCAATACCATAACGTTGATGATACCCCTTGGCAATCAGATGGACTTTATAGGTCTCCATCTTTCCATCCGTGCCTTTTTTTTTTTGAAGACCCACTTACACCCTATGGATTTTATCCCTTTGGATGGGTCAACCAATGTCCATATATCATTGACCTTCGTGGATTTTGTTTTAGATTTCATGGCCTCAAGCCATTTCTTAGAATCGAATATCTACATTGCATCCATATAGATGATCAAATTCGGATCATTCTCATCGAGTTCGATAAGATTCCCATCCTGCACCAAAAAATCATAGTATCTATCCGATTGATGTGGTACTCTACCAGATTGCCTTAAGGGTGCATCTATAATGGGTTCTAGGTTTGATCTAATCAGATCTAGCTCAGGTTCAACAACTCGTGTCTATTCTTCCACCTATCATACTTCATCAAGTTCGATCTTAGAGGTATTAGTTCCTTCACCAAGAAACTCCTTTTCTAAAATGACTGCATTATGGCTGACAAACACTTTTTGCTCATCAGTAAGGTAGAAGTAGTACCCTTTGATTTTTTTTGGATAACCTATAAAATTATACTTATCAGACCTAGGTCCAAGCTTGTTTGTCATCAAATGTTTGACGTAAGCCAAACACCCCCAAATCCTAAGGTGTGAAAGCACTGGCTTACGCCTTATCCATATCTCATATGGTATTTTATTAATAGATTTACTTGGAACCCTATTTAGAATGTAATAAGCTAACTCGAGTGCATATCTCCATAGAAAGATCGGCAAACCAGCAAACCCCATTATAAATCGAACCATGTTCAATAGCGTCTGATTTCTTCTTTCAGACACACCATTATGTTGTGGTGTTCCAAGAGGAGTCCATTGGGAGAGAATCCCATTCTCTCCAAGATATGTTAGAAACTCATTGAAAAAATATTCACCCCCTCGATCAGACCAAAGAATTTTAATACTCTTCTCAATTTGCTTTTCTACCTCATTTCAAAATAGTTTGAACATTTCAAACAACTCTGACTTATGCTTCATTAAATAGACGTATCCATATCTTGATAGGTCATCTATGAAGGTTATGAAGTAGAAGTATCCACCTCTGGCACTTGAGCTCATAGGTCCACATACATTCGAATGTACTAGAGTCAGGAGTTCAGTGGCTCGTTCACCTTTTCTAGTAAAAGATGACTTGGTCATCTTACCAAGAAGATAGGACTCACAGGTTGGAAGTGATTCATAATCACTAACTTCAAGAATTCCTTCTTGAGTTAACTTATTAATTCTATTCTTATTAATATGACCTAGCCTACAGTGCCAAAGGTATACATTAGACCCATCACTAATTTTAGGACGTTTATCAGAGGATTGAACCATGTTAATAGGCATAGAAAGTAAATAAATTTTGTTATTCAATTATCCAATAAAAATTATAATACCATTCAAAATGATATTACAAAATTTTTTTTTATTGATATTTCAAAACCATTCATGGCTAAAAGGCCTACAGAAATGACATTCAATAAGAAAGTTGGACAAAAATGACATTCATTAAGCATATTTTTATTTGAATTGATTACAAGGTTCATGATTTCTAAAGCTAGAATTGAAATTTGTCTTCCATCTCCAACGTTCAGGAATCTCTCATCTTGATCAAATCTCCTACTGATCTACAAGTCTTACATAGAATTATAAATATGATAAGGATTTCTAGTATCTAATACCCAGGCAGTAGAATCAAATAAGAAAAAATTATAAGGTGTTATCATATAATTACTTTGCCCAGCAACCACTTGCTTCTTCCTCCGCCTGTTTGGATCCAGGGAGGCAATGTATAGAAGATAGTTCCTCTTCTAGTGCGCTTGCTTATTGCAGAAGAAGCACTTCGCCTGGCTCTGGTCGAACTTGTGCTTCTTGGTTCGATCCTGTGCAGTCGTCCTGGTATTTGGCTGCACCTTCTTGTTCTTGTTCTTCTTATTCTTCTTTCTTTTCTTAAAGGGTCGATGACTTGAAGAAGATCCTCCCACTACATTCACCATCTCCTTGTGGAGTTAGTGATCCTTCTTAAAGTACTGCAGCAACCCCAACAAGCCGTGGTAGTTGACTGCAGGCTTTGTCATTCTGAAATGAGTTACGAAGGGGGGAAGGACTTGGGCAAGGAATTAAGAATCGTATCCTTATCGAGTTGCTCATGCATGGAAAAGCCCAGCTTGCTAAGGTGCTCGATCATCTCTATCATGTACAATACATGATCGATGACTGAGGCCCCGTCCCTCATTCGAGCGTTGAAAATAGCACAACTTATTCTGTGCCTTTCAATATCATCAGGCATGCCAAAGGAGTTGTTTAACATTTGAAATATCTCTTATGGCTGGGCATTGTTAAATCTACGACTGAACTCATCATTCGTTATTGCCAGCATTATATATTGAATGGTGGTGTGGTCATTGAGCCACTTCTGATAAGTGTCTCGGACCGCTCTCTTAGCATTCGAAGCTGGCTCCTTAGGTGCAGGATCTGTTATGATATAACGGATTCGCTCATACTCTAGGATGATTTTTAATAGGATGATTTTTAACTTACGATACTAGCTATCGTAGTTGGATTTCATTAATTTGTCATTATCTAACAATGACCAGAGCGACAAGTTAGTGGCCATTTCTGCATAATAAGAAAAATCAAACCTAATTAGTATATGAATTAATTATCTTAAAGACTTGGACTTTAGTCTGAAGATTCTCTCACTATTTTATACGAATTGGTAGCCTCTACCTCCAATTTGAAGAATTACTTTAATTCTTTAGTGAGTACTAGAATCCACATAGACTACACATGAGCCCAACTTTGGTTGGTCAACCTTTGTGCACCTATGGATAGGTTCAAAACCAATAGTTTCTCTAAATAATTTTTAGTAATATCAATTTTGTACTGGAGACCTAATCAGTAGGCTTTGGCCTCCACTAAAAAAGTCTGGTTAGGTCCAACCATTAACATGATCATATTTGATCTTATCTAACCAATAAGTGATCAAGCTCGACTTTGGTCAGCCAACCCATTCACTATCAGAAAGACTTAACTAAATCATCATTTTATGAATGATAATTTCATTAGTCAATAAGCATCAAGCCTTTGGGCCTCCAGTGATTATCAAATTAATGACCCATTATCACTCAACTTAATGGAGGCTACGATTTAGTAATCTACATAACTATTTCATTTTTAAGAACCTAATAATTTTAAAGGATTTAATTAACATATTTAAGAAAAGTGAGCCAATTTCGATCCTCCCACTGACTTCACCAAGTCAGATAAAAAAGGATCTAATCTAAATTGGTATTCGGAGTACCTAAATTAGTCCGACTGATTTACCTAATTGACATGGATGAGCCCGAATCATCAAGTGATCTAATTAAAACCTAACTCACCAGGATGGCTAGGTAGGTGAGATCAGTGGAAGGGATATGCCATTAATTCGTCAAAGATCGAATTAGTACGAATAGCTTCCAATTAAAAATCACTGGTCAAACTGCCAAACTTACCTTAGACACCATCCGATTTATTAGTTTTAATTTGACCAACCTAGTAATTTCAGGTTCAATCGCATAGCCATGAATCAAGTCCATTTGGTCCTCATTAAAGGCATGGACTTGACCAACTACAACTATTATAATTGAGTCTTTAGAATCCTTGACCTAATCTAAATTAATATCTAATTAGATTTGATCAATTACTCTAATTTAGTCCACTCTTTAACTAACCTTAGGTCTAATCCAATTTATAGACCTAATTCAACTAACCCAATAACCCACATTTTATAATTATTGACTTAGAGTCTTAATTCATAATTTTAGATACTAAATCATTATACTTAATTTTTTAATTAAGTTTATAGACTGTGGGTTAGGGTTTGGCATTTCAAAAATATTTTTTAAGTTTTTAAAAATTTTTTTTATAACTTAGTATTATTCACCAATTGAGTCGACTCACTTTAAAATTGAATCAACTTAATTCATAAATAATACTAGTTATAGGATTTAATATGAAACTATGTACACTATATAATACTAAATCATGAATCAAACTTTATGTAATTATACATTCATAATCATAAATTAGATTAAAATCTAATATAATCAGATCAAAAAAATATTAGATCAAATTTAAGATTTTATGATTAACAATTTATATCAACAACGTACCAGGATAATCTTTTCAGTGTAAGGATAAATCCTACAGCAGGACAACCTGTGGTCTGTACGATCTTGATTTTAATTTTTAGATCTAAATAATTAGATTATTAGATCAATATTTAGATCAAATCTAAATTATCAATCTAAAATATGCAAGCATATCATATTTAGCGAACTCGCTCTGATACCATTTGAAGGTGAAGGAAAATCCTGATTACCCGGTCCAGGTTCGTCCAGATCTGATTAGATCAAGAGATATATTTCAAAAATTTTCTCTTGATCTCAATCAGATGTTGATATATTTCAGATCTGATTCTTATTATTTTAATAAATAAAATAAAATAAGATAAATTAAATCAAATTTAATTTACCTGGTTTGGGTAATCCTATTACCCTGTAGATGATCCTGATTGCAGCGGAAGGTTCTGGATCTTAGCCACGCAAGCGCCTGGCCTCTACCGGTATCCACTCGGGTTGGATCTGGAGATCCTCTTCTTCTCTATCACACCTCCAAAAATCAGATCTGGATCTGATCTGGAGGATCTTCAAAACTCTTTTGAAGATCTGCAGTCGTCCTTTTGCAGCAGCGCAGCCTTCTTGCTTTTGATCGCCTTTCCTTGATCTGAATCGCACCAAACTAAGTCCAAAACACCTTTTGGACGTGGAGAGCAAGAGGAGAAGAGACTATGGCATGGAGAAGGAGGGGAGAGGCAGCCTTGGGGCGTGGGAAATCTCTATTGAATTCACTTAGGATTAGGGTTGGGCGCAGGGTCTTATTTATAGACCTCTTGTGATCCAACTCCTCTTCCTCTCAACCAATCACAACCCTTTGTGAAATCAGATCTAAATCTGATTGGTTGGAATAGAGACCCCTGGATTCCTCCTTAGAGGGCACCTAAGACCAGTCAAACTGGATTCTTAGTAGAACTCTGATTGGAATCCAAAAGGGAGGTGGAGTCCTTGTCCAACAAGGACTCCTAGGCGCCTCCTACTTGGGCTCACGCCACCCTTGGCGTGCGCCCTTCTCCTTGCCAGGTTCTGGCAGGGGGACAAGCCCCCACCAGCTCTCCAATAGGTGCATGACATGTGGTCAAAAGTCAAAGGGTCAATGGTCAACGTTTGACCAGTCAAAGGTAGACTTTTGACCAAAGTCAAAGAACAAGAAATGGCAGGTGACCAAAAATGGCAGGTAATGTCTTACAAATAAGACAACCTATTCTGACTTGGACAACCTCCAGTCAGACCATATGAAGGCCTCTGATTGAGCACAAACTCCTTTGGCTCAGTCAGGACAACTTATTTGTGATAGTAAAAGAAGAACGTTAGGTTCAATCGAGTGCTAGCACGATTTCCTTGAACCTAATTGAATCTCATTCAGATCAATTGAACTAGATCAGTTCAATTGATGATCACCAGATTCAAACCCTTGTTTGTGTGACCCAGTTAGGTTCAGTTCTGTATGGTAATGGGATATGTCATGATCTCTATCATAGACATCATCGAAACTCCTTTCGATGGATCAGAACTCTTCTGATTCGAACAGCTAGAATGATCGATCATCTAAATCATTCTAATTGCTCCCAAAATCCACCAGTGACACCTAGCAGTATATGGTGGCAACCCATCAGAGCTGAATGCGAACCTCTTGGTGCAGCTACCTGTGTGATTCAGTTCTTCTATCTTGAGCCCCGATCAGATTAGGGTTAAGGTGAACTCGTCAAACCCTAGTCTCTGTCATATGATGTAATCATTCGATTCGAGTCCAATGTGAAAATCTAAATAGAAACTCTTTCTATTATTTCACTCTACCATGGCCATGGATTTCTGGACTTGATTCTCATGATCATCATAGGGCTGCTCCTCTACCACCGAGGTAGATAGATTCCATCTTGATGCAATCCAGTTCCTACAATGAACATGCTATAGCCAACATACACCTCAGGGTTCCATATGGCTAGGAGACCGAGTAATGGTGTAGTCAAACTATAACACCCTCAAGGTGAACTGCCGATGCATCTCAGGTCAAAGAACCAGACACACTACTGCAGCATCGAGTCAGTCATTGACGAGAAGGTAGACTCCCTAATGACTACTCGAGGTGGTCACGCTCAGTGCCCTCGTTCTCTAACGAGTACCTGTACTCTCGCTCCGGTGTCTCCACACCGTAGACTCAAGACTCATCTACTAAAGAGAAGCGATTCGTACACCAACCTTCCGGATCAATCACCATCCTCGTGATGATCCTATGGTCGGGAGCTGTTTATGAGTTAATAATGATTATTCATGTCTTAAATTTTCAACTCTTGAAAATATGAAT
Source organism: Cocos nucifera (assembly GCA_006176705.1). NCBI lineage: Eukaryota > Viridiplantae > Streptophyta > Magnoliopsida > Arecales > Arecaceae > Cocos > Cocos nucifera. The sequence continues at coordinate 113,420 of QRFJ01003021.1, read as the reverse complement.
TATCATTACCATTAACTCAAAGGATGTATCACAGACACTAAATACACATGTGTGATAGAAAATAACCCATTTTATTAATTATAGTCAAAATTATAATTTTGCCCCTAGAAGTGTATTACAAGTGTCAGCCAATTCTGGCTTCTAGGGCACATATATCTAACAATCTCCCACTTGTCCTAAAGCCAATTGGCTACAAGTCTAAGTCCCATCTTCTCAAGGTGGGCTTCGATCTTCTGCTGGCCCAACGGCTTTGTAAGTGGGTCTGCCACATTATCTGTGGAGTTGACTCTCTTGACCTCAACGTAACCTTTCTCAAGGTAATCGCGGATGAGATGATATCGCCGCTCAATGTGCTTGGACTTCTGGTGAGACCTCGGCTCCTTAGCAAGGGCTATGGCGCCATTGTTGTCGCAGTAAAGAGGAATGGCATCTGATGGCATTACTCCAATTTCTGCAGCAAACTTCTTGTACCAGAATGCTTCCTTTGCAGCCTCTGATGCAGCTATATATTCTGCTTCCATGGTGGAATCTGCTATCACAGTTTGCTTGGAACTCTTCCAGCTGACAGCTCCACCATTGCACACAAACAGACTTCCAGATGTCGACTTTCGATCATCTATATCGGACATGAAAGTCCGAGTCTGTGTATCCCTGAACTTGGAGTTCTCCATTACCAAAGACCAACATCATATCCTTAGTTCTTCTCAAGTACTTAAGGATACATTTCACAGAAGTCCAGTGTTCTTCACCTGGATTTGACTGATATCTGCTTGTGACACTCACAGCATGGGCTATATCAGGTCGTGTACATAGCATGGCATACATGAGGCTCCCTATTGCAGAAGCATAAGGGATCTTGCTCATGCGTTCTATTTCCTCAGGTGTGCTGGGGCACATCTTCTTGGAAAGATGAATACCATGTCTGAAGGGTATTAATCCCCTCTTAGAGTTTTCCATACTAAACCTCTTTAGTACTTCCTCTATGTACATTTTCTGTGAAAGTCCTAGCATCCTATTCGGTCTATCCCTATAGACCTTAATTCCTAGAATAAAGGATGCTTCACCTAGGTCTTTCATGGAGAATTCCTTGGACAACCACATCTTGACTGATGTCAACATGGGAATATCATTCCCAATAAGGAGGATGTCATCCACGTACAATACGAGGAAGACAACAGCGCTCCCACTGACCTTTTTGAAAACACATGGTTCCTCTTCATTTTTGATGAAACCAAACTTTTTGATCACATCATTGAAACGAGTGTTCCAGCTCCGAGATGCTTGCTTAAGTCCATATATGGACCTTTGCAGCTTGCAAACCTTGTGATCAGTATCACTGGATGTGAAACCTAGCGGCTGTTCCATATAGATATCTTCCTCAAGATATCCATTTAAGGAATGCCGTTTTCACGTCCATTTGCCATATTTCATAATCGAAATAGGCTGCAACGGCAAGCAATGTGCGGATGGATTTTAGCATAGCTACCGGGGAAAAGGTATCCTGATAGTCAATGCCTTCACGTTGACTATAACCTTTTGCCACCAGTCTAGCCTTGAATGTCTCCACATTCCCATCTGCACCAATCTTTCTCTTGAAGATCCATTTACACCCAATAGGTACTATACCTTCTGGTGGATCTACCAAGGTCCAGACTTGGTTTGAGTGCATCGAGTCAATTCTCTGACTTCATTGCCTTAAGCCATTTCTCGGAGTCGATATCTGATATCGCCTCGTTGTAGGTTTTGGGATCATCACCATGAGCACCATTACCTATGAGGAACATTTTCCTCTACGTCCTCTGAAATAATACCTAAGTATCTTTCAGGGGGATGGGAAACTCTTTCCGATCTACGAGGTGGAGGAGGTAGTGTTCTTATTGGCTTCAACCTGATTTGGTTCCACTTGGTCCTTAGCTCGTTCTGCTTGTGAGACTTTCTCATCAAGCTTGATCTATTTTTCAATGCCGCTATCTTGAATAAACTATTTTTCAAGAAAGATGGCATGTCGACTCACAATCACATTGTGGTCTTCTGGAATGTAGAAATAGTATCCTAATGACTCTTTAGGATATCCTATGAATCGAGCTCTAAAGGACCTAAACTCTAACTTGTCCACTTGTTGTCTTTTGACATGAGCCGGACAACCCCAAATTCTGAGATGACTCAGACTTGGTTTCTTACCGTGCCATATCTCATACGGTGTGGTAGGAACGGTTTTAGAGGGAACCCTATTCAGTAAATAGATTGAAGTTAATAATGAATGTCCCCAAAGAAAATCTGGGAGGTCTGTGAAGCTCATCATGGATCGAACCATATCCAATAGAGTCCGATTTCTCCGTTCTGAAACCCCGTTGAGTTGAGGTGTTCCTGGTGGAGTCCATTGAGAGACTATGCCATTTTCCTTAAGATAGTCTAGGAATTTTCCCGGCTAAGGTATTCACCTCCTCGATCTGATCGAAGAACCTTAATGGGTTTTCCAGTTTATTTTTCTACTTCATGTCTGAATTCTTTGAACTTTTCAAAAGCTTCAGACTTGTGTCTCATAAGATACACATACCCATACCTAGACAGATCATCGATAAAGGTAATGAAGTAGACAAAATTGCCTCTAGCCGGCACATCAAATGGGCCGCACACATCAGTATGTACTAGGGCAAGGAGATCTGTGGCCCTCTCCCCATGTCCAACAAAAGGGAGTTTAGTCATTTTGCCTTGAAGACAAGATTCACAAGTTGGATATGACTCAAAAGTCAATGGACTCAATAGCCCATTTTTCTCCAATTTGTTAATCCTATCTTCTGCTATATGACCTAATCTCAGGTGCCATAGATATCTGTCGTTTGGACTATCCCTAGGTCGTTTGGCATTCACGTTTTGCTCGATAGTTAAAACAGGTACATCAATATGTAACTGATAAAGACCATTAATAAGGAAATCATTTGCAATTTTATTTCTTTCATAAAGAATGTTACAATGGTCCTTAAAGAAGGTGATCACATAACCTTCTTGTGCTAAGCATGAAACAGAAATCAAATTCCTGCTAGCTGCAGGCACATAATAACAGTCTTTTAAAACTAAGTCTAAACCAGATGGTAATCGAAGAGGGTATGTTCCCACGGCTACTGCAGCAGCAACTCTTGCTCCATTACCGATGCGTAGGATCATGTCTCCATCCCTCAGCCTCCTGCTATCCTCAAGACCTGCATAGAAGTGCACAGATGAGCACTAGAACCAGAGTCAAGCACCCAACTGGATGCAGAAGAAACCGTAAGGTTAGACTCAATAACGAGCATACCTCCAGAAGGACCTTCCTTCTTGTTCTTCAGGGTGGCCAGGTAAGTAGGGCAGTTCCGCTTCCAATGGCCGTCGCTGTTGCAATGGAAACACTTTCCTTTGCCATCGACCTTTTTCTTCGGTTCTGCCTTCTTCTTCTTTGATCCTTCTACCTTTTGCTTTTTCACAGACTTCTTTTTCTTTCCATAAGACTTTCTTTTGGAAGAAGTCCGTTCCATAGCAAGAACTGAGCCTTTAGAACCTTTCATAGAAAGCTCAGCAGTAACCAGCATATTCATCAACTCGGCCAAGGAATTTTGAAGTTTATGCATGTGGTAATTCATGATGAATTGCCCATATGCATCAGTCAAGGATTGCAGAATAATATCGTTCTGCAAATCCAAGTCCAACTTCACACCGAGCTTCTCAAGCTCTTCCATGTCCTTGATCATTGTCAGACAGTGATCTTGGACTGACTGCCCATCATGCATCTTAGCCTTAAAAAGTCATTTTATGACTTGATATTTGGCTGCGCGACTCTGTTCACCAAACATCTCCTGCAGGTGAGCCAACATTTGGCGAGCAGTCCCGATATCTTCATGTTGGCGCTGGAGCTCATCAGACATCGAGCCCAACATGTAGTATCTGGCCTTATTGTCTTCGTCAATCCATTTTTCCAGAGACGCTCTCTGTTCAGTGGATGGACGAGCTGGTAAGGTGGGAGGGTCCTGGTCCAAAACATGTGTTAACTTCTCTGAACCCAAAACAATTTTGTAGTTCCTGAGCCAATCTTTATAATTAGGTCCAGTCAGTCTATGTGTGTCTAGGATACGTGCCAGTGGGTTGGACGCAGACATTTTCCTGTAGAGAGTCAAAGATTCTAGTTAGATACTGTAATTTTGACTTGACCAATTTGTTTAGGGATTTTATTTTTAAACAAATTAGCTCCCACTATTTTCTCGGATCCCTACACTCCCTCTGTAGAGATGCGAAAATCTCCATGATTGATGATTTCTAGTGGGTGGTGCGGTCTCACCAACTGACTCATCACCTCACCTAACAGTTATTGGTGATGGGTTAGCCAATGAGTGAACAACTCTTGTTCAATGATTCTCTAATCATGGTGCACCCAAACTTGGTCTCTAATTCATGAATCTCACCGTATCCGGAATATTGATCCACTCCTTAGTTAAGTCAGACCCACCATTTGCATAGACTGGGTTCCTAATTGGGTCTCTCACCGTATCCAGAATATTGAGCCCAACTCATCCTCCAGCCCATAGCATCCAATGCCTAATAGACATGGTTGCGTCTTCCCGGTGCAACTGAGCCACTGTATCCAGCCGAGAACAATCAACCCCGGGAAGGGCCCGCACGTCTACAATGGTGGAAGACCTCAGACTTAATCTTTTCTTAGGGAGAATTGATTCAGGTCTCATTAAACTAGACTTGGCTTAGTCATAACAATTATGACTAACCTAGTGGCATGGGTCAGCTCGGATTATTGACCACCTCAGATCAGAACTGTGTCAACAGATATGGCCAGGTAAGTGAGACCGGTGGAAGGAATATGCCGTTAACTCGCACAAGAACGCATTCAGGTCGAGTAGCTTCCAATTAAAAACCAGTCGGTCGTCTGTGCCAAACTTACCTTAGACACCAAATTGTTGAGTCAGAACCAATTGGGTTAGCCTACAATCCAGACTCTAACCTCTGAGCCTAATTAGGTCTTGCTTGATCGTGACTCGATCTTGACCCAGACTTAATCCTATTAGGCTGGTCAATTTAAGCATTGTTGATCCCATCTAACCAACTCTTGATTCGGTTTGATCAACCGCTTAGACCTAATTGAGCTACCCAAGCCCGAACCCAGTATTATGAATATGTCTTAGATCTGAAATTCTCAATTTTAGACCTAATTAATATTCCATAAACTTAATTCTTAATTAAGTTGGGTTCATAAACAAAATATGCACAATAAATCCTAGGGTTTCAGGATCTAGGGTTTTGCAGAAAGTAAGTTTTGGGTTTCTGATTAAGGACGAACACGCAGCACCCCTACACGTCATAAGAACACCCCATCGAATGGGAAGAGAGGGCCTTTAAACCCTTCTTCGTTCTTATGACCGGACGGCCAAGAGGAACGCCTTAATCAGGAACATGTAAATCTACAAAACAGTTATAGATCTATATCATATATCTCATATACAAATTTAGATCTAATCAAGGCATATTTTGCATACATCTCATGTATCAAATCATGCATGTTTTCAGATCTAAATTATCACATAATAATCTAAAAAATTAGATTTAAATTGATCTAATCAAAATAAATTCTAATCTAGACAATTATGTAGAACTATTCTACAACTAGTCTAGTCATGCATCTATCATATCTCATATGATATTTAAAATTAAATAATTTTTATTTGCTGTTTATCAGATGTTATTATAACACTTATAATATCAGAAAATAGTAAATAAGAAGATCTAAAATATGATTTAATCAGATTAAATCAAAGACATGCAAAACTATTCTATAGAACTATTCTATTCTAGAACTAGTCATGCATATCTTCATGTTCTTAGATCCAAATCATTTAATTTTAATTTTTCTGATTTCAGATCTGATCACATCTCATGTGACATCTGAAATCATTTTATTTTCTAATTAAAATAAAATTAAAATCAGATCTAAACAATTTAGAACCATGGCTCTGATACCAGTTGAAGGGAAATCCTGATTTCCCGGTCCAGGTTCGTCCAGATCTGATTAGATCAAGAGATATATTTCAAAAATTTTCTCTTGATCTCAATCAGATCTTGATATGTTTTAGATCTGATTCTTATTATTTTAATAAATAAAATAAAATAAGATAAATTAAATCAAATTTAATTTACCTGATTTGGGTAATCCTATTACCCTGTAGATGATCCTGATTGCAGCGGAAGGTTCTGGATCTTAGCCACGCAAGCGCCTGGCCTCTACCGGTATCCACTCGGGTTGGATCTGGAGATCCTCTTCTTCTCTATCACACCTCCAAAAATCAGATCTGGATCTGATCTGGAGGATCTTCAAAACTCTTTTGAAGATCTGCAGTCGTCCTTTTGCAGCAGCGCAGCCTTCTTGCTTTTGATCGCCTTTCCTTGATCTGAATCGCACCAAACTAAGTCCAAAACACCTTTTGGACGTGGAGAGCAAGAGGAGAAGAGACTATGGCATGGAGAAGGAGGGGAGAGGCAGCCTTGGGGCGTGGGAAATCTCTATTGAATTCATTAGGAATTAGGGTTGGGCGCAGGGTCTTATTTATAGACCTCTTGTGATCCAACTCCTCTTCCTCTCAACCAATCACAACCCTTTGTGAAATCAGATCTAAATCTGATTGGTTGGAATAGAGACCCCTGGATTCCTCCTTAGAGGGCGCCTAAGACCAGTCAAACTGGATTCTTAGTAGAACTCTGATTGGAATCCAAAAGGGAGGTGGAGTCCTTGTCCAACAAGGACTCCTAGGCGCCTCCTACTTGGGCTCACGCCACCCTTGGCGTGCGCCCTTCTCCTTGCCAGGTTCTGGCAGGGGGACAGGCCCCCACCAGCTCTCCAATAGGTGCATGACATGTGGTCAAAAGTCAAAGGGTCAATGGTCAACGTTTGACCAGTCAAAGGTAGACTTTTGACCAAAGTCAAAGAACAAGAAATGGCAGGTGACCAAAAATGGCAGGTAATGTCTTACAAATAAGACAACCTATTCTGACTTGGACAACCTCCAGTCAGACCATATGAAGGCCTCTGATTGAGCACAAACTCCTTTGGCTCAGTCAGGACAACTTATTTATGATAGTAAAAGAAGAACGTTAGGTTCAATCGAGTGCTAGCACGATTTCCTTGAACCTAATTGAATCTCATTCAGATCAATTGAACTAGATCAGTTCAATTGATGATCACCAGATTCAAACCCTTGTTTGTGTGACCCAGTTAGGTTCAGTTCTGTATGGTAATGGGATATGTCATGATCTCTATCATCGACATCATCGAAACTCCTTTCGATGGATCAGAACTCTTCTGATTCGAACAGCTAGAATGATCGATCATCTAAATCATTCTAATTGCTCCCAAAATCCACCAGTGACACCTAGCAGTATATGGTGGCAACCCATCAGAGCTGAATGCGAACCTCTTGGTGCAGCTACCTGTGTGATTAAGTTCTTCTATCTTGAGCCCCGATCAGATTAGGGTTAAGGTGAACTCGTCAAACCCTAGTCTCTGTCATATGATGTAATCATTCGATTCGAGTCCAATGTGAAAATCTAAATAGAAACTCTTTCTATTATTTCACTCTACCATGGCCATGGATTTCTGGACTTGATTCTCATGATCATCATAGGGCTACTCCTCTACCACCGAGGTAGATAGATCCCATCTTGATGCAATCCAGTTCCTACAATGAACATGTCATAGCCAACATACACCTCAGGGTTCCATATGGCTAGGAGACCGAGTAATGGTGTAGTCAAACTATAACACCCTCAAGGTGAACTGCCGATGCATCTCAGGTCAAAGAACCAGACACACTACTGCAGCATCGAGTCAGTCATTGACGAGAAGGTAGACTCCCTAATGACTACTCGAGGTGGTCACGCTCAGTGCCCTCATTCTCTAACGAGTACCTGTACTCTCGCTCCGGTGTCTCCACACCGTAGACTCAAGACTCATCTACTAAAGAGAAGCGATCGTACACCAACCTTCCGGATCAATCACCATCCTCGTGATGATCCTATGGTCGGGAGCTGTTTATGAGTTAATAATGATTATTCATGTCTTAAATTTTCAACTCTTGAAAATATGAATTATCATTACCATTAACTCAAAGGATGTATCACAGACACTAAATACACATGTGTGATAGAAAATAACCCATTTATTAATTATAGTCAAAATTATAATTTTGCCCCTAGAAGTGTATTACAAGTGTCAGCCAATTCTGGCTTCTAGGGCACATATATCTAACAGAAGGAAGCAGTGCAGGATTTGCAGTACTACTTTCAAATTTTTTTTAAAAAATAGCTAAAATATAATAAAAAATTAATTAATCTAATTAATTAATTATCGATCATATCAAAATATTAAGCTCTATACTAAGGATCTAAACATAATAAGCATGCATTTATATAGATCTGAAAATAAAACTATGCAGTAAACTCTTTACTACATCTATCTATTCAAAATACAATATCTTTTCGTGGGTAGCTGATCACCATAATTTAAATCTATCGAATAATACTTTGGTATCATACCACTGCTGCATACATGTTTGACCTCTATAGTTGGTCCATACGAAGCTCTTGATCCCGATCAGCCCCACTGGAGTGCTAGCTCCTCACTGGAGCCTTCAATAGCTGATTACGATCGATCCAATCGACCATCTTCTTTCTAATCTTCTAGATACTCTAAAAAATAAAAATATGTACTTTGGAGGATGATGAAGTGCTTTTTTAAATTTGGTGGTGATCCGATGCTCACAGCACTCGATCTCTCCATCTGAACCCAAATTTTTAGGTCTTGGGTTTCAGTTGGCCCAAAAATCCTGACGCATTGAAAACCCTCTCACGCCCTCTCTGTGTGGAGTTTTTCTATGAAATAAGTTTTCATGGAAAGATAACTTTTGAGATTGAAAAATCTCAATTTATAGACCTAAGTTAATATTCCATAAACTTAATTCTTAATTAAGTTGGTTCATAAACAAAATATTGACAATAAATCCTAGGGTTCAGGATTCTAGTTTGCAGAAAAGTAAGTTTTGGGTTTCTGATTAAGGACGAACACGCAGCACCCCACTTACACGTCATAAGAACACCCCCATCAATGGGAAGAGAGGGCTTTTTAAACCCTTCTTCGTTCTTATGGACCGACGCCAGAGGAACGCCTTAATCAGAAACATATTAAATCTACAAAACAGTTATGATCTATTCATATATCTCATATATAAATTTAGATCTAATCAAGGCATATTTTTTTTTTGATGCATACACTTATGTATCAGAATCATGCATGTTTTTCAGATTCTAACATTATCACATAATAATCTGCCCAGAAAATTAGATTTAAATTTGATCTAATTTCAAAATAAATTTCTAATCTAGACAATTATGTAGAAACTATTCTACAACTAGTCTTTAGTCATGGCAATCTTTTCATATTTTCATATGATATTTAAAATTAAATAATTTTTATTTGCTGTTTATCAGATGTTATATAACACTTATAATATTCAGAAAACAGTAATAAAGAAGATCTAAAATATGATTTAATCATTATTAAATCAAAACATGCAAAACTATTCTATAGAACTATTTATTCTAAGAACTAGTTCATGCATATCGTTCATTGTCTTAGATTCCAAATCATTCAATTTTTAATTTTTCTTGATTTCAGATCTGATCACATCTCATGTGACATCTGAAATCATTTTATTTTTAATTAAAATAAAATTAAAATTTAGAAAATCTAAACCATCCTAATGAACCAATGTCTGATTACCATGTAATGCAAGGGCAATCCTGATTTCCCGCGGTCCAGGTTGTCCAGATCTTTGATATAGATCAAGAGATATATTTCAAAAATTTTCTCTTTATCTCAATCAGATGTTGATATGTTTAGATTATGATTCTTTTATTTTAATAAATAAAATAAAAATAAGATAAATTAATTCAAATTTATTACCTTGGTTTGGGAATCCTATTTACCCTGTAGATGATCTGATTGCAGCGGGAAGGTTCTGGATCTTAGCCACGCAAGCGCCTGGCCTCTACCGGTATCCACTCAGGGTTTGGTTGATTCTGTGATGAGTATCTTTTATTTCTTCGAGCTATTCTAATAATGCCTCTCTCGAGAATATGGTACTAATTATCTTGTTATGTCTTGATTCTGAGATGATATTCTCAAATATCTTTTTTTGGTTTGTTGTTCGTGGTCTCTCAGTGTTTCGTCCATTTTTGCAGCAGCGCAGCCTTCTTGCTTTTGTTCGCCTTTTCCTTGATATGAATCGCACCAAACTATTGTGGCCCTCTCCCCATGTCCAACAAAAGGGAGTTTAGTCATTTTGCCTTGAAGACAAGATTCACAAGTTGGATATGACTCAAAAGTCAATGGACTCAATAGCCCATTTTTCTCCAATTTGTTAATCCTATCTTCTGCTATATGACCTAATCTCAGGTGCCATAGATATCTGTCGTTTGGACTATCCCTAGGTCGTTTGGCATTCACGTTTTGCTCGATAGTTAAAACAGGTACATCAATATGCAACTGATAAAGACCATTAACAAGGAAATCATTTGCAATTTTATTTCTTTCATAAAGAATGTTACAATGGTCCTTAAAGAAGGTGATCACATAACCTTCTTGTGCTAAGCATGAAACAGAAATCAAATTCCTGCTAGCTGCAGGCACATAATAACAGTCTTTTAAAACTAAGTCTAAACCAGATGGTAATCGCAGAGGGTATGTTCCCACGGCTACTGCAGCAACTCTTGCTCCATTACCGACGCGTAGGATCATGTCTCCATCCCTCAGCCTCCTGCTATCCTCAAGACCCTGCATAGAAGTGCACAGATGAGCACTAGAACCAGAGTCAAGCACCCAACTGGATGCAGAAGAAACCGTAAGGTTAGACTCAATAACGAGCATACCTCCAGAAGGACCTTCCTTCTTGTTCTTCAGGGTGGCCAGGTAAGTAGGGCAGTTCCGCTTCCAATGGCCGTCGCTGTTGCAATGGAAACACTTTCCTTTGCCATCGACCTTCTTTCTTCGGTTCTGCCTTCTTCTTCTTTGATCCTTCTACCTTTTGCTTTTTCACAGACTTCTTTTTCTTTCCATAAGACTTTCTTTTGGAAGAAGTCCGTTCCATAGCAAGAACTGAGCCTTTAGAACCTTTCATAGAAAGCTCAGCGGTAACCAGCATATTCATCAACTCGGCCAAGGAATTTTGAAGTTTATGCATGTGGTAATTCATGATGAATTGCCCATATGCATCAGTCAAGGATTGCAGAATAATATCGTTCTGCAGATCCAAGTCCAACTTCACACCGAGCTTCTCAAGCTCTTCCATGTCCTTGATCATTGTCAGACAGTGATCTTGGACTGACTGCCCATCACGCATCTTAGCCTTAAAAAGTCATTTTGTGACTTGATATTTGGCTGCGCGACTCTGTTCACCAAACATCTCCTGCAGGTGAGCCAACATTTGGCGAGCAGTCCCGATATCTTCATGTTGGCGCTGGAGCTCATCAGACATCGAGCCCAACATGTAGTATCTGGCCTTATTGTCTTCGTCAATCCATTTTTCCAGAGACGCTCTCTGTTCAGTGGATGGACGAGCTGGTAAGGTGGGAGGGTCCTGGTCCAAAACATGTGTTAACTTCTCTGAACCCAAAACAATTTTGTAGTTCCTGAGCCAATCTTTATAATTGGGTCCAGTCAGTCTATGTGTGTCTAGGATACGTGCCAGTGGGTTGGACGCAGACATTTTCCTGTAGAGAGTCAAAGATTCTAGTTAGATACTGTAATTTTGACTTGACCAATTTGTTTAGGGATTTTATTTTTAAACAAATTAGCTCCCACTATTTTCTCGGATCCCTACACTCCCTCTGTAGAGATGCGAAAATCTCCACGATTGAATGATTTCTAGTGGGTGGTGCGGTCTCACCAACTGACTCATCACCTCACCTAACAGTTATTGGTGATGGGTTAGCCAATGAGTGAACAACTCTTGTTCAATGATTCTCTAATCATGGTGCACCCAAACTTGGTCTCTAATTCATGAATCTCACCGTATCCGGAATATTGATCCACTCCTTAGTTAAGTCAGACCCACCATTTGCATAGACTGGGTTCCTAATTGGGTCTCTCACCGTATCCGAAATATTGAGCCCAACTCATCCTCCAGCCCATAGCATCCAATGCCTAATAGACATGGTTGCATCTTCCCGGTGCAACTGAGCCACTGTATCCAGCCGAGAACAATCAACCCCGGGAAGGGCCCGCACGTCTACAATGGTGGAAGACCTCAGACTTAATCTTTTCTTAGGGAGAATTGATTCAGGTCTCATTAAACTAGACTTGGCTTAGTCATAACAATTATGACTAACCTAGTGGCATGGGTTAGCTCGGATTATTGACCACCTCAGATCAGAACTGTGTCAACAGATATGGCCAGGTAAGTGAGACCGGTGGAAGGAATATGCCGTTAACTCGCACAAGAACGCATTCAGGTCGAGTAGCTTCCAATTAAAAACCAGTCGGTCGTCTGTGCCAAACTTACCTTAGACACCAAATTGTTGAGTCAGAACCAATTGGGTTAGCCTACAATCCAGACTCTAACCTCTGAGCCTAATTAGGTCTTGCTTGATCGTGACTCGATCTTGACCCAGACTTAATCCTATTAGGCTGGTCAATTTAAGCATTGTTGATCCCATCTAACCAACTCTTGATTCGGTTTGATCAACCGCTTAGACCTAATTGAGCTACCCAAGCCCGAACCCAGTATTATGAATATGTCTTAGATCTGAAATTCTCAATTTTAGACCTAATTAATATTCCATAAACTTAATTCTTAATTAAGTTGGGTTCATAAACAAAATATGCACAATAAATCCTAGGGTTTCAGGATCTAGGGTTTTGCAGAAAGTAAGTTTTGGGTTTCTGATTAAGGACGAACACGCAGCACCCCTACACGTCATAAGAACACCCCATCGAATGGGAAGAGAGGGCCTTTAAACCCTTCTTCGTTCTTATGACCGGACGGCCAAGAGGAACGCCTTAATCAGGAACATGTAAATACTACAAAACAGTTATAGATCTATATCATATATCTCATATACAAATTAGATCTAATCATGGCATATTTTGCATACATCTCATGTATCAAATCATGCATGTTTTCAGATCTAAATTATCTCATAATAATCTAAAAAATTAGATTTAAATTGATCTAATCAAAATAAATTCTAATCTAGACAATTATGTAGAACTATTCTACAACTAGTCTAGTCATGCATCTAATCATATCTCATATGATATTTAAAATTAAATAATTTTTATTTGCTGTTTATCAGATGTTATTATAACACTTATAATATCAGAAAAATAGTAAATAAGAAGATCTAAAATATGATTTAATCAGATTAAATCAAAGACATGCAAAACTATTCTATAGAACTATTCTATTCTAGAACTAGTCATGCATATCTTCATGTTCTTAGATCCAAATCATTTAATTTTAATTTTTCTGATTTCAGATCTGATCACATCTCATGTGACATCTGAAATCACTTTATTTTCTAATTAAAATAAAATTAAAATCAGATCTAAACAATTTAGAACCATGGCTCTGATACCAGTTGAAGGGAAATCCTGATTTCCCGGTCCAGGTTCGTCCAGATCTGATTAGATCAAGAGATATATTTCAAAAATTTTTCTCTTGATCTCAATCAGATCTTGATATGTTTCAGATCTGATTCTTATTATTTTAATAAATAAAATAAAATAAGATAAATTAAATCAAATTTAATTTACCTGATTTGGGTAATCCTATTACCCTGTAGATGATCCTGATTGCAGCGGAAGGTTCTGGATCTAGCCACGCAAGCGCCTGGCCTCTACCGGTATCCACTCAGGTTGGATCTGGAGATCCTCTTCTTCTCTATCACACCTCCAAAAATCAGATCTGGATCTGATCTGGAGGATCTTCAAAACTCTTTTGAAGATCTGCAGTCGTCCTTTTGCAGCAGCGCAGCCTTCTAGCTTTTGATCGCCTTTCCTTGATCTGAATCGCACCAACCTAAGTCCAAAACACCTTTTGGACGTGGAGAGGAAGAGGGAGAAGAGACTATTGGCATGGAGGAAGGAGGGGAGAGGCAGCCTTGGGGCGTGGGAAATCTCTAATTGAATTCACTTAGGATTAGGGTTGGGCGCAGGGTCTTATTTATAGACCTCTTGTGATCCAACTCCTCTTCCTTCTCCAACCAATCACAACCCTTTGTGAAATCAGATCTAAATCTGATTGGTTGGAATAGAGACCCCTGGATTCCTCCTTAGAGGGCGCCTAAGACCAGTCAAACTTGGATTCTTAGTAGAACTCTGAATTGGAATCCAAAAGGGAGGTGGAGTCCTTGTCCAACAAGGACTCCTAGGCGCCTCCTACTTGGGCTCACGCCACCCTTGGCGTGCGCCCTTCTCCTTGCCAGGTTCTGGCAGGGGGACAGGCCCCCACCAGCTCTCCAATAGGTGCATGACATGTGGTCAAAAGTCAAAGGGTCAATGGTCAACATTTGACCAGTCAAAGGTAGACTTTTGACCAAAGTCAAAGAACAAGAAATGGCAGGTGACCAAAAATGGCAGGTAATGTCTTACAAATAAGACAACCTATTCTGACTTGGACAACCTCCAGTCAGACCATATGAAGGCCTCTGATTGAGCACAAACTCCTTTGGCTCAGTCAGGACAACTTATTTGTGATAGTAAAAGAAGAACGTTAGGTTCAATCGAGTGCTAGCACGATTTCCTTGAACCTAATTGAATCTCATTCAGATCAATTGAACTAGATCAGTTCAATTGATGATCACCAGATTCAAACCCTTGTTTGTGTGACCCAGTTAGGTTCAGTTCTGTATGGTAATGGGATATGTCATGATCTCTATCATCGACATCATCGAAACTCCTTTCGATGGATCAGAACTCTTCTGATTCGAACAGCTAGAATGATCGATCATCTAAATCATTCTAATTGCTCCCAAAATCCACCAGTGACACCTAGCAGTATATGGTGGCAACCCATCAGAGCTGAATGCGAACCTCTTGGTGCAGCTACCTTGTGTGATTAAGTTCTTCTATCTTGAGCCCCGATCAGATTAGGGTTAAGGTGAACTCGTCAAACCCTAGTCTCTATCATATGATGTAATCATTCGATTCGAGTCCAATGTGAAAATCTAAATAGAAACTCTTTCTATTATTTCACTCTACCATGGCCATGGATTTCTGGACTTGATTCTCATGATCATCATAGGGCTGCTCCTCTACCACCGAGGTAGATAGATTCCCATCTTGATGCAATCCAGTTCCTACAATGAACATGCTATAGCCAACATACACCTCAGGGTTCCATATGGCTAGGAGACCGAGTAATGGTGTAGTCAAACTATAACACCCTCAAGGTGAACTGCCGATGCATCTCAGGTCAAAGAACCAGACACACTACTGCAGCATCGAGTCAGTCATTGACGAGAAGGTAGACTTCCTAATGACTACTCGAGGTGGTCACGCTCAGTGCCCTCATTCTCTAACGAGTACCTGTACTCTCGCTCCGGTGTCTCCACACCGTAGACTCAAGACTCATCTACTAAAGAGAAGCGATCGTACACCAACCTTCCGGATCAATCACCATCCTCGTGATGATCCTATGGTCGGGAGCATGTTTATGAGTTAATAATGATTATTCATGTCTTAAATTTTCAACTCTTGAAAATATGAATTATCATTACCATTAACTCAAAGGATGTATCACAGACACTAAATACACATGTGTGATAGAAAATAACCCATTTCATTAATTATAGTCAAAATTATAATTTTGCCCCTAGAAGTGTATTACAAGTGTCAGCCAATTCTGGCTTCTAGGGCACATATATCTAACAGAAGGAAGCAGTGCAGGATTTGCAGTACTACTTTCAAATTTTTTTTAAAAAATAGCTAAAATATAATAAAAAATTAATTAATCTAATTAATTAATTATCGATCATATCAAAATATTAAGCTCTATACTAAGGATCTAAACATAATAAGCATGCATTTATATAGATCTGAAAATAAAACTATGCAGTAAACTCTTTACTACATCTATCTATTCAAAATACAATATCTTTTCGTGGGTAGCTGATCACCATAATTTAAATCTATCGAATAATACTTTGGTATCATACCACTGCTGCATACATGTTTGACCTCTATAGTTGGTCCATACGAAGCTCTTGATCCCGATCAGCCCCACTGGAGTGCTAGCTCCTCACTGGAGCCTTCAATAGCTGATTACGATCGATCCAATCGACCATCTTCTTTCTAATCTTCTAGATACTCTAAAAAATAAAAATATGTACTTTGGAGGATGATGAAGTGCTTTTTTAAATTTGGTGGTGATCCGATGCTCACAGCACTCGATCTCTCCATCTGAACCCAAATTTTTAGGTCTTGGGTTTCAGTTGGCCCAAAAATCCTGACGCATTGAAAACCCTCTCACGCCCTCTCTGTGTGGAGTTTTTCTATGAAATAAGTTTTCATGGAAAGATAACTTTTGAATCTATAAACCTTGTTTAGATCATATCTAAAAATTAGGTGCCCTTAGATACAAAAATCAGAAGAGAATAGAGGCATGATGAAAAAATAAAGTGCTATAGGACTCTGCTCACCTTTACTCCATAATTTTTCTCACCCAAAACCGATACCCAATTGCTTTCAAATTTTTACCATGAAAAGATGGCCCCTTGGGCTTCATGCACAAAAATTCTCATAATTTATTGCATGAAAAATAAGTAGAAATTTCGTATGGAGTGGATAGGTTAAGATTGGTTGAACTAGTTTCAACCAACTTCTAGTATTTGAATTCAAATGGGGTCTTATCCTTTTCCAACGCCTCATCCAAGAGGGTTACAAGTAGAAGGGCCCTCCTTCTGCTCACCCTCAATCAAAAATTGCCAAAAAAAATGTGCAACAAAAGATAGGTAGGCATGGAGAATAGATAAGGAAGAGATTAGGTTTTTAAAATTTCAAACCAACCAAGTTAAATTCAAAATTCAACTTAGTTTGAACTGGTCTAACCCTTGGACCAGGTCAAAGGCAGAAGAGAGGAAGGGTGCACATTCATTTCTGCATAAGAAATCTCATGTAAAAATTAGAGGAGGGCATGGGTCAAGGTGGAAGATTCAAATAGGATGGGCGCTAGGGAGAGTTTGAATTCAAATCTTATTTGACTTGGTCCAAATTGGTTTCAACCAAACCCATTATTTTAAATCAATTAGATCAAGTTAAATCCAACCAAATTAGACTTAATCTAAATAAATAAAATTTTAATCAAATTAAAAATTAATTAGGTTTAGGTCCTGATCAAATAAGGATTGAATCTTCCTTAGCGATTAGGTCATCTCATGACCTGATCGGATCAAATCCAATCGAATCTAATTCGATCAAACTTGATCAAATTTCCATCACTCAATCAAATTGAGCTAATTAACAATCAAATTATTAATTAATCCTTCAATAAACATAGAGTTTCAATCAGATGGATGTCTGAGCAACAGAGTTCCATCAACATAAAACTCCCGAAGAGTCCCAAACTAGTGGGACTCTTGAACCCAGTGTCCCAAATAAATCGAACTCACGATCATAGAGTATAGACTAGTGGGACTCTTGATTAAAGAGTCTTAATTGAGTAGGACTTAGAGTCCCAATCCACTAGGACTCTTGTTTATAGAGTTTCAATCCAATGGGACTCTTGACCATAGAGTCCCAAATCATTATGATTCTCGATCAGAGAGTCTCGGACATAAAGGACTCAGAGTCCCAGTCTAGTGGGACTCTTGGTAATAGAATCCCAATCCAGTAGGACTCTTGACCATCAAGTCTTAGATCATCGAGACTCAATATCAGCTATCAGATCAGTTAGAAACTCCTATTGTGTGTGACCCCATAGGTTCGAATCCTAAGCCGGTAGCATAGAAACTAATTTTCTATACCAATTGATGTGATCATCTAGCAATGGTACATGATGCTCGGATAGGTCGAATAATTGCAATGCAATATTGATGAACCTGTGGCATATGGTTACTGTATAATTCATCCTCTTGACCTCGATGCTCAAAGGATGATTTAAGGTTTACTGTCAATCCTAAAATTCATCCACAGTGTATTTCAAAATTTAGCATCCATTATATGGACCATCCCGATCGAGGATTTGCTAAATTAAAATACAGTGATATACTTGCTCCAACACTTGAAGGGGTTAATCCCATCTTGACTCACACATCGACTAGCCCAGTACTTGACTGCACCTAGTAGCCTTTCATCACTGAATTAGAAATTCAGATAGTCTGACACCTAAGTACAGTGAGTTGCTTGCAAGTCATCATGGTGGTCTCAGGTCTAAGGGACACTTATATCCATATCCTTCGGAGCTAATCTTGATAGAAGAAAAGCTTTGAAGTTGGTCATGTTCAGTACAGATGTATCCATACATCTCACTTGCATGCCATACCAGTGTCTCAACACTCTTTAGTTACGAGGACAACCAACCTATATGGCACACAATGACCTATACTTGATAAACATTATCGTCCTAAGTAACAACGTATTTTTTGATCATGAATAATTTAAGGACTAAATAATAAATCCTCTTTTGTCAAATCTAGATATTCCTAAGGACTTCATCACAACACGAGTTCATTAGAAGACAACATAATTTTTGATGAAAAAATGCTAAAATAATTTTTATTATTTAATAATTTATATATAAGTATAATAAGTAGCACCACCATCAACAGGCTGGTGATTGGCTTTGGAACATATTCATAATCGTATGTTGGCTATAGCATGTTCATTGTAGGAATTGGATTGCACCAATAAGAAGATCTATCTACCTCGATAGATGAGGAGTAGCCCTATGATAATCATGAGATTGAGTCCTTAAGCCCATGGCCATAGTAGAGTGAAGATGATAGAAAGAGTTTTTATTAGGATTTTATATTGGACTCATATCGAATGATTAATTCATATAACAGACATTGGATTTGACGAGTTCACCTTAACCCTAATCCTGTCGGGACTTAAGATAGAATAACCCAATCACATAGATAACTATATTGAGAGGTTCACTTTTAGTTCTAATAGATTACCACCATATACTGCTAGGTATCACTGGTGGATTTTGAGAGCAATTAGAATAATTTTGATGATCAATCATTCTAATTGTATGAATTAGAAAAGTTTTGGTCCATTGAAAGATGTTTCGATGATGGAGATCATGACATATCTTATTTTTATATAGAATTGAACCTAACTAGGTCATACAAATAAGGGTTTAGGTCTAGATGTCATCAATTGATCTAATCCAGTTTGATTGATTTAGATTAGATCCAATAAGGTTCAAGGTAATCATGCTAGCACACGATTGAGCTTGACTTTGTCCTTCTAAAATCTTTCTGATTCATTGTAACCAAGTCAAATTTAATTTGACTCATTCTTATATTTTGAATAAATTTATTTTTATCTGACTGAAATAAGTTTAGGTCAGATTAATTAAAGAAATTAAATCCATTGATAGTTAAATTGGACTAGGGTCAAAAGTTGACATGTTTGAGAGAATTAAGGGTCACCTGATCAGATGCTTGTAGAAAATTGTTTGGAAATCATTTTGACCTAATTTTTGGATTTGTGATAGAGCACAAATTATACATTGGGTGTACCAAATTTTGTGATTTTTAGAGATATCTAGACTAGGTTATGATAGAGTTTGATTCAGATCAAACTACTGATGGAAGAATCCTAGGCGCAGTGGACTCTTCCTTATCTACTCTTGGCACCACCTTTCAGATTGATTTTTGACATCAAAATTAGATGGGATCTAAGGATTTTTGTGGAGATCAGGTCTAGGAGTCCCAATGGTCAAAAAAATGAAAATTTTGGTCAAAGAGGGACTCTAACTTGGCGCTATGCTTTTGTGTAAGAACCCATGCACCAAGAAGGCTCTTCATGTAGAAATATTTTTCATAACCAAAGGCTACCATTCTAGATATCCCACACCCCCTCCATCCTCTATCTTTCTCTCTCTCTTCTACATGCCTAAAATGTTAGGCACAAATCTAAGAAGAAGATTCAATCAAATTTGTGAAGAGTTTAGCATCTACGCGATGGTGTTCGTGAGACGGACACACTGCATTCAAAAATTTGTTGAAGTATTTCTAGATTAGATTCAGATCTAGTCTTTGAATAAAAGATTTGCAAGGAGAAGATGTCTAGATCCTTCCTGAGTGGATACTAGTAGAGGCCAGGTGCGTGCATGGCTCCTTCCAGAACCTCAGAAAACATCAGGATCATCATAGGATAATCAGATTACCCAAACAAGGTATGAAATTAAATCTGATTTAATTTTTATTTTAATTTTTAATATTGAATCACCATGATCAAATCTAAAAACTCTTACATCTAATTAGATCATTTAAAATTTTTTTAGAAAAATTCATCTTAGATCTGATTAGATCTGCATGATCCTATGGTGAAAAATAGGAATTTTCCTTTAATTGGTATCAAAGCTGTGTTAGCAGTTCTTTAGATCTATCTTAGATTTAATTTTATTTTTATTTATGATTTAATATTAAAATATTTTAAATATCACATCATATGTGATTAGATCTAAAATTAAAAAATTAAAAATTAAATAATTAGATCTAATATGTATGAGATGCATGACTAGACTGGTATAGAATAGCTCTATGTGTAGTCTAGTATGATCATGTATTTATTTTGATTAAATATAATATTAGATCTATTTAACTTTTATTTTTTTAATGTTATAATTATTGTAATTAGATCTAAAAATAAAAAATAAATTTTTTAATTTTTGATATTCATATGTGATATGAAAGATGCATGCCTAGTCATAGAATAGTTTTGTAAGATATCTAGAATAGTTTTATTTTTGATATGATCAAATTTAAAATTTTATTTTTTAGATTTAATATATAATATTTTACATTTGAAAGTATGCATATTAATGATACATGATATTAAAGAAAAAAATTAGATTTTTTGAATCAGGTTCGTTCAGATCTGATTGGATCAAGAGAGATATTTCAAAAATTTTTCTTTTGAATCTAGATCAGATTTGAGATATTTTAGATCTAATTTTATAGATCTAATAAATAAAAATAAAAGATAAATTAAATCTAATTTAATTTTGTATCTTGTTATTGGGTAATTGGATTATCCTGTGATGATCCTGCTGATTGCTTGAAGTTCTGGATCTAGCCATGCAAGTACATGATCTCTACCGGCATCCACTCGAGCTGGATCTGAAGATCTTCTTCTTCTTTATCATCTCTCCAAATATTAAATCTGAATCTAATTTGAAGAATCTTCAAAACTTCTTTTGAAGGTCTGAAATCATCTCTTGCAGCAGTGCTGCCTTCTTTCTTTCTCGTCACCTTTCTCTTGCCTGGATCGCATCAAACTGGGGCCCAAATCTCCTTAAGCGTGGAGAGGAGAGAGAGGACCTGAAGATGACATGAAGGAGGGAGAGGGGCAGCCTTGTGGCATGGGCTATGGGTGATTCTCTCTAAAGCTTGGTGCAGACAAGATTTTTATAGACCCTACTATGCCATGCAACACCACATCATCCCGACCAATTACGTCGCTTCATGCAATCAGATCTAAATCTGATTAGTCGGATGACATCATCTGACCTAAATAGATGAGAGCCCCCTCAAATCATCCTTAGGTGGCTCCATGATTGGTCAAAGCAGAGTCCCTTGGCGCCTCCTAAGTTGATTCCAAGAAGCAACCTAGAGTTCCATCTATATGGGACTCCAAACGTCCCTATCCTTGGGTGCATGCCTCCCTAGGCGTGCATCCCCTCCTTTCCATTTTCTAGCAAGGGGACAAGCCCCTATCTATTCTCCTATGGGTGCATGACATATGGGTAGATGTCTAAGTATCAAAGGTCAATGTTTGACCAAAGTCAAAAGACAAAAATTAGTAGGTGACAAAAAATGACAGGTGTTGTCTCTAATTTATCTCATAAATTAAGACAATCCTTTTCTGACCTGGACAAGCTCCAGGCCAGACCAAATAAAGGTACCTAAGTGAGCACAAACATATTTGACTCAGTTGAGACAACTTTTAATGATAGTATAAGAAGAACATTAGGTTCAATCATGTGCTAGCATGATTTTCTTGAACCTAATTGAATCTAATTGAAATCAATTAAATAGGATTAGTCCAATTGATGATATCCAGATCCAAACCCTTATTTGTATGATCCAGTTAGGTTCAGTTCTATATGGTAATGGGATATGTCATGATCTTTATCATCGTCATCATCAAAATATTTTTCGATGGATTAGAACTCTTCTGATTCATACAACTAGAATGATCGATCATCCAAATTATTCTAATTACATCCAAAATCCACCAATAACACCTAGCAGTATATGGTGGCAATCCATCAGAACTGAAAATGAACCTCTTGGTGCAACTACCTATGTGATTAAGTTCTTATATCTTGAGCCCCAATCAGATTTGGGTTAAGGAGAACTCATCAAACCCTAATTCTTGTCATATGATTTAATCATTTAATTCAAGTCCGATGTGAAACCCTTAATAGAAACTCTTTCTATTATTTCACTCTGCCATGGCCATGGGCTTATGGACTTGATTTTCATGATCATCATAGGGCTACTCCTCTTCTACCGAGGTAGATAGATTGCCTCTTGGTGCAATCCAATTCCTACAATGAATATGCTGTAGCAAACATACACCTCAGGGTTTTGAATGGCTAGAAAACCAAGTCATGGTGTAGTTAAACTATAATATCCTTAAGGTGAACTATCGATGCACCTCAAGTCAAAGAACCAGACACACCACTGCAGCTTCGAGCCAATCTTCAACGAGAAGGTAGACTTCCTTATGACTGCTTGAGGTGGTCATGCTAAGTGCCCTCATTATCTAACGAGTATCTGTACTCTCACTCTGGTATCTCTACATCATAGACTAAAGACTCATCTATTATAAAGAAGTAATTGTATACCAACCTTCTGGATCAATCACCATCCTCATGATGATCCTACGATCGAAAGCATTTTATGAGTTAATAATGAAAATTCTTGTCTTAAATTTTCAACTCTTGAAAATAAGAATTATCATTACTATTAACTCAAGGGATGTATCACAGATACTAAACACACATTTGTGATAGAAAATAATCTATTTTATTATTTACAATCAAAATTATAATTTTGCCCTTAGAAGTGTATTTCAAGTGTCAGCCAATTTTGGCTTCTAGGGCACACATATTTAACAAACTCTCCCTTGACCTAAAGCCAATTGGCTACAAATCTAAGTCCCATCTTCTCAAGGTGGGCTTCGATCTTCTGCTGGCCCAATGATTTTTTGAGTGGATCTGCCGCATTGTCTGCAGAGTCGACTCTCTTGATCTTGACGTAACCCTTCTTAAGGTAATCATGGATGAGGTGGTATCGCCGCTTGATGTGCTTGGATTTCTGGTGAGACCTTGGCTCCTTAGTAGGGGCTATGGCACCATTTTTATCATAGTACAGAGGAATGGCATCTGATGGCATCACTTCGATCTCCATGGTAAACTTCTTATTCCAGAATGCCTCCTTCGTAGCTTCTGATGCAGCGATATATTCTGCTTCCATGGTGGAATCTGCTATCACTGTCTATTTGGAACTTTTTCAACTGACAGCTCCACCATTACACACAAACAGACTCCCAGATGTTGACTTTCGATCATCTACATTGGACATAAAGTCCGAGTCTATATACCTCTGGACTTGGAGTTCTCCATTACCAAAGACAAACAACATATCCTTAGTTCTTCTCAAGTATTTAAGGATATATTTCATAGAAGTCCAGTGTTCTTCATCTGGATTCGACTGATATTTGCTCGTGACACTCACGGCATGGGCTATATCAGGTCGTGTACATAACATGGCATACATGAGGCTCCCTATTGCTGAAGCATAAGGGATCTTGCTCATGCGTTCTATTTCCTCAGGTGTGCTAGGGCACATCTTCTTGGAAAGATGAATGCTATGCCTGAAGGGTACTAAACCCCTCTTAGAGTTTTTCATACTGAATCTCTTTAGTACTTCCTCTATGTACATCTTCTGTGAAAGTTCTAGCATCCTATTCGATCTATCTCTATAGACCTTTTCCTAGAATAAAGGATGCTTCACCTAGGTCTTTCATGGAGAATTCTTTAGATAACCATATTTTAACGATGGTCAACATGGGAATATCATTTTCAATAAGGAGGATATCATCCACGTACAATACGAGGAAGATAACAGCACTCCCACTAATCTTTTTGAAGATACATGGTTCCTCATCATTCTTGATGAAATCAAATAATTTGATCACATCATTGAAATGAGTATTCCAGCTCTGAGATGCTTGCTTAGGCCCGTATATGGACGTTTGCAGCTTGCATACCTTATGATCAACATAACTGGATGTAAAACCTAGCGGCTATTCTATATAGATATCTTCCTCAAGGTATCCATTTAAGAATGCCATTTTCATGTTCATTTATCATATTTCATAATCAAAATAGACTGCAACAGCAAGCAACGTGCGGATGGATTTTAGCAAAGCTACTGACGAAAAGGTATCCTGATAGTCAATGTCTTCGTGTTGACTATATCTTTTTGCCGCTAATCTGGCTTTGAATGTCTCCACATTTTCATCTGCACCAACCTTTCTCTTGTAGATCCATTTACACCCAATAGGTACTATATCTTCTGATGGATCTACCAAGGTTTAGACTTGGTTTGAGTGCATCGAGTCAATTTTTGGCTTCATTGCCTCTAACCATTTCTCGGAGTCGATATCCGATATCACCTCGTTATAGGTTTTGGGATCATCACCATGAATCCTATTACCTACGAGGAATATTTTCTCTATTTTCTCTAAAATAGTATCTAAGTACCTCTCAAGGGGATGAAAATTTTTTTTTGATCTACGAGGTGGTGGAGGTAGTGATTGTATTGGCTCAACCTAATTTGGTTCCATTTAGTCCTTAGGTCATTATTTTTGTGAGACTTTCTCATCGAGTTTGATCTGCTTTCCAATGCTGTTGTCTTGAATAAACTATTTTTTAAGAAAGTTGGCATGTCGGCTCACAATCACATTGTGATCTTCTGAAATGTAGAAATAATATCCTAATGATTCTTTAGGATATCCTATAAATCGAGCTTTAAAGGACCTAAAGTCAAACTTGTCCGCTTGTTGTCTTTTGACATGAGTCGGATAACCCCAAATTCTGAGATGACTCAGACTTAGTTTCTTACCATGGCATATCTCATACGGTGTGATAGGAATGATTTTAGAAGAAATCCTATTTAGTAAGTATGTTGTAGTTAACAAATGGTGTCCCCAAAAAAAATCAGACAGGCCTGTGAAGCTCATCATGGATCGGATCATATCTAATAGGGTTTGATTTCTTCGTTATGAAATTTCATTAAGTTGAGGTGTTCTAGGTGGAGTCCATTGAGAGACCATGCCATTTTTCTTAAGATACTTCAAGAATTTTTGACCAAGGTATTCACCTCCTCGATCTGATCGAAGAATTTTAATGGGTTTTTCAGTTTATTTTTCTACTTCATGTCTGAATTTTTTGAATTTTTCAAAAGCTTCAGACTTGTGTCTCATAAGATACACATATTCATACCTAGATAAATCATCAGTAAAGATTATGAAGTAGACAAAGTTGCCTCTAGCCGGCATGTCAAATGGGCCGCACACATCAGTATGTACTAGGATAAGAAGATCCGTGGCCCTTTCTCCATGTTCTATAAAAGGAAGCTTAGTCATTTTGCCATGAAGACAAGATTCATAAATTAGATATGACTCGAAAGTCAATGGACACAATAGCCCAATTTTCTCCAATTTGTTAACCCTATCTTCTGCTATATGACCTAGTCTTAGGTGCCATAGATACCTATCGTTTGGACTATCCCTAGGTCGTTTCATGACATTCACATTTTGCTTGATATTAAAAAAAGATACATCAATATGTAACCGGTAAAGACCGTTAATAAGAAAATCACTTGCAATTTTATTTCTTTCATAAAAAATGTTACAATGGTCCTTAAGAAAACTAATTACATAGCGTTCTAGTGCTAGGCATGAAATAGAAATCAAATTCCTACTTGCTGCAGGCACATAATAACAATCTTTTAATACTAAGTCTAAATCAGATAGTAGTCGAAGAGGATATATTTTCACAGCCATGGCAGCAACTCTTGCTCCATTTTTGATGCATAGGATCATCTCACCATCCCTCAGCCTCCTACTATCCTCAAGATCCTGCATAGAAGTGCATAAATGAGCACTAAAACTAGAGTCAAGCATCCAACTAGATGCAGAAGAAACCATAAGGTTAGACTGAATAACGAGCATACCTCCAGAAGGACCTTCCTCCTTCTTATTCTTCAGGGTGGTCAGGTAAGTAGGATAGTTCCGCTTCCAGTGGTCATCATTATTGCAATGGAAATACTTTCCTTTGTCAGTGGCCTTCTTCTTCAGCTCTACCTTTTTCTTCTTTCCTCCTTCCACCTGCTTTTTCACAGACTTCTTCTTCTTTCCAAAAGACTTTCTCTTGGAAGAAGTCCGTTCCATAGCAAGCAATGAGCCTTTAGAATCTTTCATGAAAAGCTCAGCAGTAACCAGCATGTTCATAAGTTTGGCCAGAAAATTTTGAAGTTTATGCATATGGTAATTCATGATGAACTGCCCATATGCATCAGTCAAGGATTGTAGAATTATATCATTCTATAGATCCAGATCCAACTTCACTCCGAGCTTCTCAAGCTCTTCCAAGTTCTTGATCATCATCAGACAATGATCTTGGACTGACTATCCATCACGCATTTTAGCCTTGAATAGTTGTTTAGTGACTTGATACTTGGCTGCGCGACTCTGTTCACCAAACATCTTTTGTAGGTGAGCCAACATTTGGCGAGCAGTCTTGATATCTTCATATTGGCATTGAAGCTCATCAGACATCGAGCCCAACATATAGTATCTAGCCTTGTTATCTTCATCCATCCACTTATCAAGAGATGCTCTCTGTTCAGCGGATGGACGAGTTGGTAAGGTGGGAGGGTCCTGATCCAATACATGAGTTAACTTCTCAAAATTCAAAATAATTTTGAAGTTCTGGAGCCAATCCTTGTAATTGAGTTCGATCAGTCTATGGGTGTCTAGGATACGTGCTAGTAGATTCGATGTAGACATTTTTTAGTAGAGATTCAAAATTTCTAGTTAGATATTATAATTAAGACTTGACCAATTTGTTTAGAAGTTTTATTATTAAACAAATTAGCTTCCATTATTTTTTTGGATCCCTACACTCCCTCTGTAGAGATGCAAAAATCTCCACGATTAATGATTTCTAGTGGGTGGTGCGGTCCCACCAACTGACTCATCATCTCACCTAAAAGTTATTGGTGATGGGTTAGCCAATGAGTAAACAACTCTTGTTCAATGATTCTCTAATCATGGTGCCTCGAAACTTGATCTCTAATTCATGAATCTCAACATGTCTGAAATATTGATCTACTCCTTAGTTAAGTCAGACCCGCCATTTGCACAGATTGGATTTCTAATTGAGCCTTTCACCGTATCCAAAATATTGAGCCCAATCCATCCTCCAGCCCGTAGCATCTAATGCCTAATAGATATGGTTGCATCTTTTCGATGCAACTGATCCACTATAACTAGCCGAGAACAATCAACCCCAGGAAGGGCCCGCACATCTACAATGGTGGAAGACCTTAGACTTAATCTTTTCTTAGGAAGATTTAATTTAGATCTCATTAAACTAGACTTGACATAGTCATAACCATTATGACTAACCTAGTGGCATGGGTTAGCTCGAATTATTAACCACCTCAGATCAAGACTAAGCCAACAAATATGGCCAGATAAGTAAGATTGATGGAAGGGATATGCCATTAACTCGACAAAAATGCATTCGAGTCGAGTAGTTCCTAATTAAAAATCAATCGATCGTATCTACCAAACTTACCTTAGACACCAAATTATTGAGCCAAAACAAATCAGGTTAGCCTACAATCCAAACTCTAACCACTGAGCCTAATTAGGTCTTAGCTTGATCGATCACTCACGTGACTCGATCTTGACCCAGACTTAATCCTATTAGGCTGATCAATTTAAGCACTCTTGATCCTAACTAACTAACTCTTGATTCAGTTTGATCAACCGCTTAAACCTAATTGAGCTACCCAAGCCCGAACCCAATTTTATGAATATATCTTAGATCTAAAATTCTCAATTTTAGACCTAATATATATTTTATAATCTTAATTCTTAATTTAGTTTAAGATTCACAAATAAAATATGTGAATAAAATCCTAGGATTTCAGGATCTAGGGTTTTATCGAAAATAAGTTCTTAATTTCTGATTAAGGATGAACCCACAGCACCCCTACACATCATAAAAACATCCCATCGAATGAGAGGAGAGGATATTTAAACTCTACTTTGTTCTTATGACCAGACGATCATGGAGAATGCCTTAATCAAAAATATAAGACTACAAAATTAGTTAGATCTACATCATATATCTCATATATAAAAATTGATCTAACTTTAAATATGTTTTGCATGCATATCATGTATCATGTCATGCATGTTTTTAGATCTAAATTATCTCATAATTATCTAAAAAATTAGATTTAAATTGATCACATCAAAATAAATTCTAATCTAGATAATTATGTAGAACTATTCTACAACTAGTCTAAACATGCATTCATCATATCTCATATGATCCAAAAATTAAATAATTTTATTTACTATATTTTAGATCTTATTATAATATTTATAATATTAAAAAATAGTAAATAAATAGATCTAAAATTATAATTTAATCAAATTAAATTATGATCATGCAAGACTATGTATAGAATAATTCTATTTTACAACTAGTCATGTATCTTGTAAAACTTAGATCTAAATTTTTAATTTTAATTTTTCTAATTTTAGATCTAATTACATCTCATGTGATATCTAAAATTATCTAATTATTAGATTAAAAATAAATTTAAACTAGATCTAAATAATTTATTAGAATCTTGCTCTGATATCAGTTGAAGAAAAAATTCAGATTTTTTGGATCAAGTTCGTTCAGATCTGATTGGATCAAGAGAGATATTCTAATTTTTTTTTTTTTAATTGAGATTAGATCTAAGATATTTCAGATGTAATTTTATAGATCTAATAAATAAAAATAAAATATAAATTAAATCTGATTTAATTTTATATCTTGTTATTGGATAATTGGATTACCCTATGATTATCCTGCTGATTGCCTAAAGTTCTGGATCTAGCCACGTAAATGCCTGACCTCTATCGGTATCCACTTAGGCTGGATCTAAAGATCTTCTTTTTTTTTATCACCTCTCCAAATATTAGATCTGGATCTGATTTGGAGGATCTTCAAAACTTCTTTTGAAGATCTGGAATCATCTCTTGCAGCAGTGTTGCCTTCTTCCTTTCTCGTCACCTTTCTCTTGCATGGATTGCACCAAACTGAAGAACAAATCTCCTTGAGCGTGGAGAGGAGAGAGAGGACCTGAAGATGGCATGGAGGAGGGAGAGGGGCGGTCTTGTGGCATGGGCTATGGGTGATTCTCTTTAAAGCTTGGCGTAGATAGGGTTTTTATAGACCCTACTATGCCATGCAGCACCACATCATTCCAGTCAATCACGTTGCTTCATACAATCAAATCTAAATCTGATTGGTGAGATGACATTATCTGATCTAATTAGATGAGAGTGCCCTTAAATCATCCTTAGGTGGCACCAAGATTGATCAAAGCAGAGTCCCTTGGTGCCTCCTAAGTTGATTCCAAGAAGCAACCTGGAGTCCCATCTGTATGGGACTCCAGGCATCCCCATTCTTGGGCGCGTGTCTCCTTAGGCATGCACCCCCTCCTTTTCATTTTCTAGTAAGGGGACAAGCCCCTATCTACTTTCCTATGGGTGCATGATATATGAGCAGATGTTTAAGTGTCAAAGGTCAACATTTGACCAAAGTCAAAAGATAAGAATTGGCAGGTGATGGAAAATGGTAGGTGTTATCTCCAATTTATCTCATAAATTAAGACAATCCTTTTCTAACCTAGATAAGCTCTAGGTTAGACCAAGTAAAGGTACCTGAGTGAGCACAAACATATTTGGCTCAGTCGAGATAACTTTTAATGATAGTAGAAGGAGAACCTTAGATTCAATCATGTGCTAGCACGATTTTCTTGAATCTAATTCAAATCAATTGAACAGGATTAGTCCAATTGATGATATCCAGATCTAAACCCTTATTTGTGCAATCTAGTTAGGTTCAGTTCTATATGGTAATGGGATATGTCGTAATTTTTATCATCGTCATCATCAAAATATCTTTCGATGGATCAGAACTCTTCTAATTCATAAAACTAGAATGATCGATCATCCAAATCTAATTGCTCATAAAATCCACCAGTGACACCTAACAGTATATGGTGGCAATCCATCAGAACTGAAAATGAATCTCTTGGTGTAGCTACCTATGTGATTAAGTTCTTGTATCTTGAGGTCCGATCAGATTTGGGTTAAGGTGAACTCATCAAACCCTAATTCTTGTCATATGATTTAATCATTTGATTCAAGTCCAATGTGAAAACCTTAATAGAAACTCTTTCTATTATTTCACTCTGTCAGGGCCATGGGCTTATGGACTTGATTCTCATGATCATCATAGGGCTACTCCTCTTCTACCGAGATAGATAGATTCTCTCTTGGTACAATCCAATTTCTACAATAAATATGCTATAGCCAACATACACCTCAGGATTTCAAATAGCTAAGAGACCGAGTCATTGTATAGTCAAACTAGAACACCCTCAAGATGAACTATCGATGCACCTCAGGTTAAAGAATCAAATACACCACTATAGCTTCGAGTCAGTCATCGACGAGAAGGTAGATTTCCTTATGACTGCTCGAGGTGGTCATGCTTAGTGCCCTCATTTTCTAATGAGTATCTATACTCTCGCTCTAGTGTCTCTACATCGTAGACTCAAGACTCATCTATTATAAAGAAGCAATTGTACACCAATCTTTCGGATCAATCACCATCCTCATGATGATCCTATGGTCGGAAGCATTTTATGAGTTAATAATGAAAATTCTTGTCTTAAATTTTTAACTTTTGAAAATAAGAATTATCATTACCATTAACTTAAGAGATGTATCACAGACACTAAATACATATTTATGATAGAAAATAATTTATTTTATTATTTATAGTTAAAATTATAATTTTGCCCCTAGAAGTGTATTACAACTGTCAGCCAATTCTGGCTTCTAGGGCATACATATCTAACAGATATGTATGAAAGAGATGTATTAGTTAGATCTTTTTATATATGATATATGATCTAACTAGTTTTATAGTAGAAAATTATATTTTTGATTAAGATATTTTTCATGGCCGTCCGATCATAAGAATAAAGTAGGATTTAAAGATCCTCTCCTTTCATTCGATGGAGTATTCTTATGGCGTGTAGGGATGCTGCGCTTTTGTCCTTAATTAAAAATCAAAACTTATTTTTCTATAAAACTCTAGATCCTGAAATCCTAGGATTTTTATTACATATTTCGTTCATGAATCCAAAACTTAATTAAAAATTAAGATTATGAAATTAATTAAATTTAAAAATTATGAATTTTTAGATCTAAGATATATTCATAAAATTAGGTTCGGACTTGGATAGCTCAATTAGGTCTAGAGGTTGATCAAATCGAATAAAAAGTTGGTTAGGTGAGATGAAAAAAAGCTTAGATTTGATCGGTCTAATAAGATTAAGTTTGGATCAAGATCAAACTATATTGAGATGTGACTCGATCAAGTCAAGATCTAATTTGGCTTTACGGTTCGAGCCTAGATTGTAGGCTAACCTAATTAGTTCTGATTTGATAATTTGGTGTCTAAGATAAGTCTGATAGATATGACTGACTGATTTTTAATTGGAAGCTACTAGATCTGAATGCATTCTTATCAAGTTAATGGCATATTTCTTTCATCGATCTCACTTATCTGATCATTTATGTCGATCCAATTCTGATTTGAGGTAGCTAACAATTTGAGCCAACCCATGCCACTAGATTAGTCATAATTGTTATGACTAAGTCAAGTCAAGTTTAAAGAGACCTAAATTAAATCCTCCTGAGAAAATATTAAGTCTAAGGTCTTCTACCATTGTAGATGTGCGGGCCCTTCCCGAGGTTTATTATTCTTGGTTGGATATAGTGGTTTAGTTGCACCAGAAAGATGCAATAATATTTATTAGGTATTGGATGCTATTGGTTGTAGGATGGATTGGACTCAATATTTTAGATATGGTAAGGGATCCAATCAGGAATCCAATCCATGCAAATGTTAGGTCTGACTTAACTAAAGAGTGGATCAATATTTTGGACACTGTATGATTCATGAATTAGAGACTAGGTTAGGGTGCACCATGATTAGAGAATCATTGGATAAGAGTTATCTACTTATCGATTGATCCATCATCAATAACTGTTAGGTGAGGTGGTGAGTTAGTTGGTGGGACCACACCATCCATTAGAATCAATAATCATGGAGATTTTTGCATCTCTACCAAGAAAGTGTAGGGATCTGAGTAAATAGTGAGAGTCTAATTTATTTAAAAATAAATTTTTAAATAAATTGGTCAAGTCAAAATTACAGTATCTAACTAGAATCTTTGACTCTCTACAGGAAAATGTCTGCGTCCAACCCACTAGGCACGTATCCTGGACACACATAGACTGACTGGACCCAATTATAAAGATTGGCTCAGGAACTACAAAATTATTTTGGGTTCAGAGAAGTTAACACATGTTTTGGACCAGGACCCTCCCACCTTACCAGCTCGTCCATCCACTGAACAGAGAGCGTCTCTGGAAAAATGGATTGACGAAGACAATAAGGCCAGATACTACATGTTGGGCTCGATGTCTGATGAGCTCCAGCGCCAACATGAAGATATCGGGACTGCTCGCCAAATGTTGGCTCACCTGCAGGAGATGTTTGGTGAACAGAGTCGCGCAGCCAAATATCAAGTCACAAAATGACTTTTTAAGGCTAAGATGCGTGATGGGCAGTCAGTCCAAGATCACTGTCTGACAATGATCAAGGACATGGAAGAGCTTGAGAAGCTCGGTGTGAAGTTGGACTTGGATCTGCAGAACGATATTATTCTGCAATCCTTGACTGATGCATATGGGCAATTCATCATGAATTACCACATGCATAAACTTCAAAATTCCTTGGCCGAGTTGAATGAATATGCTGGTTACCGCTGAGCTTTCTATGAAAGGTTCTAAAGGCTCAGTTCTTGCTATGGAACGGACTTCTTCCAAAAGAAAGTCTTATGGAAAGAAAAAGAAGTCTGTGAAAAAGCAAAAGGTGGAAGGATCAAAGAAGAAGAAGGCAGAACCGAAGAAGAAGGTCGATGGCAAAGGAAAGTGTTTCCATTGCAACAGCGACGGCCATTGGAAGCGGAACTGCCCTACTTACCTGGCCACCCTGAAAGAACAAGAAGGAAGGTCCTTCTGGAGGTATGCTCGTTATTGAGTCTAACCTTACGGTTTCTTCTGCATCCAGTTGGGTGCTTGACTCTGGTTCTAGTGCTCATCTGTGCACTTCTATGCAGGGTCTTGAGGATAGCAGGAGGCTGAGGGATGGAGACATGATCCTACGCATCGGTAATGGAGCAAGAGTTGCTGCAGTAGCCGTGGGAACATACCCTCTTCGATTACCATCTGGTTTAGACTTAGTTTTAAAAGACTGTTATTATGTGCCTGCAGCTAGCAGGAATTTGATTTCTGTTTCATGCTTAGCACAAGAAGGTTATGTGATCACCTTCTTTAAGGACCATTGTAACATTCTTTATGAAAGAAATAAAATTGCAAATGATTTCCTTGTTAATGGTCTTTATCAGTTGCATATTGATGTACCTATTTTTAACTATCGAGCAAAACGTGAATGCCAAACGACCTAGGGATAGTCCAAACGACAGATATCTATGGCACCTGAGATTAGGTCATATAGCAGAAGATAGGATTAACAAATTGGAGAAAAATGGGCTATTGAGTCCATTGACTTTTGAGTCATATCCAACTTGTGAATCTTGTCTTCAAGGCAAAATGACTAAACTCCCTTTTGTTGGACATGGGGAGAGGGCCACAGATCTCCTTGCCCTAGTACATACTGATGTGTGCGGCCCATTTGATGTGCCGGCTAGAGGCAATTTTGTCTACTTCATTACCTTTACCGATGATCTGTCTAGGTATGGGTATGTGTATCTTATGAGACATAAGTCTGAAGCTTTTGAAAAGTTCAAAGAATTCAGACATGAAGTAGAAAAACAAACTGGAAAACCCATTAAGGTTCTTCGATCAGATCGAGGAGGTGAATACCTTAGCCGGGAATTCCTAGACTATCTTAAGGAAAATGGCATAGTCTCTCAATGGACTCCACCAGGAACACCTCAACTCAACGGGGTTTCAGAACGGAGAAATCGGACTCTATTGGATATGGTTCGATCCATGATGAGCTTCACAGACCTCCCTGATTTTCTTTGGGGACATTCATTATTAACTTCAATCTATCTACTGAATAGGGTTCCCTCTAAAACCGTTCCTACCACACCGTATGAGATATGGCACGGTAAGAAACCAAGTCTGAGTCATCTCAGAATTTGGGGTTGTCCGGCTCATGTCAAAAGACAACAAGCGGACAAGTTAGAGTTTAGGTCCTTTAGAGCTCGATTCATAGGATATCCTAAAGAGTCATTAGGATACTATTTCTACATTCCAGAAGACCACAATGTGATTGTGAGTCGACATGCCATATTTCTTGAAAAATAGTTTATTCAAGATAGTGGCATTGGAAAGCAGATTAAGCTTGATGAGAAAGTCTCACAAGCAGAACGAGCTAAGGACCAAGTGGAACCAAATCAGGTTGAGCCAATAAGAACACTACCTCCTCCACCTCGTAGATCGGAAAGAGTTTCCCGTCCCCCTGAAAGATACTTAGGTATTATTTCAGAGGATGTAGAGGAAATGTTCCTCATAGGTAATGGTGCTCATGGTGATGATCCCAAAACCTACAACGAGGCGATATCAGATATCGACTCCGAGAAATGGCTTAGAGGCAATGAAGTCAGAGAATTGACTCGATGCACTCAAACCAAGTCTGGACCTTGGTAGATCCACCAGAAGGTATAGTACCTATTGGGTGTAAATGGATCTTCAAGAGAAAGATTGGTGCAGATGGGAATGTGGAGACATTCAAGGCTAGACTAGTGTGCAAAAGGTTATAGTCAACGTGAAAGGCATTGACTATCAGGATACCTTTTCCCCAGTAGCTATGCTAAAATCCATCCGCACATTGCTTGCTGTTGCAGCCTATTTCGATTATGAAATATGGCAAATGGACGTGAAAACGGCATTCCTTAAATGGATATCTTGAGGAAGATATCTATATGGAACAGCCGCTAGGTTTCACATCCAGTGATACTGATCACAAGGTTTGCAAGCTGCAAAGGTCCATATATGGACTTAAGCAAGCATCTCGGAGCTGGAACACTCGTTTCAATGATGTGATCAAAAAGTTTGGTTTCATCAAAAATGAAGAGGAACCATGTGTTTTCAAAAGGGTCAGTGGGAGCGCTGTTGTCTTCCTCGTATTGTACGTGGATGACATCCTCCTTATTGGGAATGATATTCCCATGTTGACATCAGTCAAGAATGTGGTTGTCCAAGGAATTCTCCATGAAAGACCTAGGTGAAGCATCCTTTATTCTAGGAATTAAGGTCTATAGGGATAGACCGAATAGGATGCTAGGACTTTCACAGAAGATGTACATAGAGGAAGTACTAAAGAGGTTTAGTATGGAAAACTCTAAGAGGGGATTAATACCCTTCAGACATGGTATTCATCTTTCCAAGAAGATGTGCCCCAGCACACCTGAGGAAATAGAACGCATGAGCAAGATCCCTTATGCTTCTGCAATAGGGAGCCTCATGTATGCCATGCTATGTACACGACCTGATATAGCCCATGCTGTGAGTGTCACAAGCAGATATCAGTCAAATCCAGGTGAAGAACACTGGACTTCTGTGAAATGTATCCTTAAGTACTTGAGAAGAACTAAGGATATGATGTTGGTCTTTGGTAATGGAGAACTCCAAGTCCAGGGATACACAGACTCGGATTTCATGTCCGATATAGATGATCGAAAGTCGACATCTGGAAGTCTGTTTGTGTGCAATGGTGGTGCTGTCAGCTGGAAGAGTTCCAAGCAAACTGGTGATAGCAGATTCCACCATGGAAGCAGAATACATCGCTGCATCGAAAGTTGCAAAGGAAGGCATTCTGGTATAAGAAGTTCACCACAGAGCTTGGAGTGAATGCCATCAGATGCCATTCCTCTGTACTATGACAACAATGGCGCCATAGCCCTTGCTAAGGAGCCGAAGGTCTCACCAAAAATCCAAGCACATCGAGCGATGATATCCACCTCATCCACGATTATCTCAAGAAGGGATTACGTTGAGGTCAAGAGAGTCGACACTACAGATAATGTGGCAGACCCACTTACAAAGCCGTTGGGCCAGCAGAAGATCGAAGCCCACCTTGAGAAGATGGGACTTAGATTTGTAGCCAATTGGCTTTAGGTCAAGTGGGAGTTTGTTAGATATATGTGCCCTAGAAGCCAGAATTGGCTGACACTTGTAATACACTTCTAGGGGCATAAATTTTATAATTTTGACTATAAATTAATAAATAAAATATTTTTCTATCATAGTGTGTATTTAAAAGTGTCTATGATACTTTCTTTGAGTTAATGGTAATGATAATTCATATTTTCAAGAGTTAAAAATTTAAGACATGAATTTTCATAATTAACTCATAAAGTACTTCCGACCGTAGGATCATCACAAGGATGGTGATCGATCTAGAAGATTGGTATACGATCACTTTCTTAGGATAGACGTGTCTTGAGTCTATGATGTGGAGACACCAGAGTGAGAGTACAGATACTTATTAGAGAATGAGGGTACTGAGCGTGACCACCTCGAGTAGTCATAAGAAAGTCTACCTTCTCGTTGATGACTGACTCGATGCTGTTGTGGTGTGTATAGTTCTTTGACCTGAGGTGCATCAACAGTTCGCCTTGAGGATGTTATAGTTTGACTACATCATAACTCAGTCTCCTAGCCATTCAGAATCCTAAGATATATGTTGGCTATGGCATGTTCATTGTAGGAATTGGATTGCACCAATAAGGAGATCTATCTACCTTGGTAGATGAGGAGTACCCCTATGATAATCATGAGATTGAGTCCTTAAGCCCATGGTCATGGCAAAGTGAAGATGATAGAAAGAGTTTCTATTAGGGTTTCACATTGGACTAGAATTAAATGATTAATTCATATGACAGACATTGGGTTTGACGAGTTCACCTTAACCCTAATTCTTTTGGGGCTCAAGATTGAAGAACCCAATCACACAAGTAACCGCACTGAGAGGTTCACTTTCAGTTCTGATGGATTTTTACCATATACTGCTAGGTGTCATTGATGGATTTTGGGAGTAATTAGAATGATTTTGATGATCGATCATTTTAATTGTATGAATTAGAAAAGTTCTGATCCATCGAAAGGTGTTTCGATGATGTTGATAATGGAGATCGTGATATATCTCATTACCATATAGAATTGAACCTAACTAGATCACACAAATAAGGGTTTGGGTCTAGATGTCATTAATTGAGCTAATCCAGTTCGATTGATTTGGATTAGATCCAATCAGATTCAAGATAATCGTGCTAGCACATGATTGAGCTTGACTTTCTCCTTCTGAAATTTTTCTAATTTATCGCAACCAAGTCAAATTTGATTTGACTCATTCTTATATTTTGAATGAATTTATTTTTATCTTACTGGAACAAGTTTAGATCAGATTAATTATAGAAATTAAATCCATTCATAGTTAAATTGGGCTAGGGTCAAAAGTTGACCTATTTGAGAGAATTGAGGGTCACTTGATCAGATGCTTCTAGAAAATTTTTTAGAAATCATTTTGATTTAATTTTTGGATATATGATAGAGCATAAATTATACATTGGGTGTACCAAATTTTATGATTTTTAGAGGTGTTTAGACTAATTTATGATAGAGTTTGATTTGGATCAAACTATTGAGGGA
Source organism: Cocos nucifera (assembly GCA_006176705.1). Classification (NCBI taxonomy): domain Eukaryota; kingdom Viridiplantae; phylum Streptophyta; class Magnoliopsida; order Arecales; family Arecaceae; genus Cocos; species Cocos nucifera. The sequence continues at coordinate 75,031 of QRFJ01003021.1, read as the reverse complement.
AAAGTCTTAGGCATAGTGGACTCTTCCTTATCTACTCTTGCTGCCATCTTTTAGATTGATTTTTGGCATCAAAATTAGATGGTACCTAAGGATTTTCATGGAGTTCAGGTCTAGGAGTCCCAATGGTCAAAAAAATAAGGATTTTGGTCAAAGAGGGACTCTAACTTGGTGCTATGCTTTTGTATAAGAACCCATGCACCAAGGCTCTTCGTGTAGAAATATTTTTCATAACCAAAGGCTGCCATTCTAGATATACCACAGCCACTCTATCCTCTCCCTCCCTCTCTTCTACATGCCTAAAAAGTTAGGCACAAATCTGAGAAGAAGATCCAATCAAATTTGTAAAAAGTTCAGCATCTACGTGACGATGTTCGTGAGACGGACACGCTGCCATCAAAAATTTTTTGGACTTTCATATCAGATTTTGATCTGATCTTTGAAGAAAATGAAGGAAAATCCTAATTTTTTAGGGTCAGGTTCGTTCAGATCTGATTGGATCGAGAGGCATATTTCAAAAATTTTTTCTTAGATCCTAATCAGATATGACATTTTTTAGATCTAATTTTATGATTTGGTAATCAAAAAAATTAAATTAAATCAAATCTAAATTAATTTTACCTTGATTCTAGGTAGTCTAATTATCCATTGATGATCGTGCTGAAGCCCTGAGGTTCTAGATCTAGCCACGCAAGCGCCTGGCCTCTATCGGTATCCACTTAGGTCGGATTTGGAGATCTTCTCCTTCTTTCTCTCATCTCCAAAAATTAGATCTGGATCTAATTTGGAGGATCTTCGAAACTTCTTTCGAAGATCTGCTATCGTCTCTGTAGCAATGCTGCCTTCTTCCTTTCTCGTCAGCCTTTTCTTATCTGAATCGCACTAATCTGAAGGCCCAACTTCCTTAGGCACGGAGAGGAGAGAGAGGATTAGAAAGGTGGCATGGAGGAGGAAGAGGAGCAGCCTTGGGGCATGGCTAGGAGAGAAATCTTTTAAAAAGTGGGCGTAGATAGATTTTTATATAGACCCTACTGCACCATGCAGTGCCATATCACCCCGACCAATCACGTTGCTTCATTCAATCAGATCTAAATCTGATTGGTGGGATGACATCACCTAATCCAATCAGATGAGAGACCCACAGATTCATCCTAGGGTGGTGTCTAAGACTGGTCAAAGTCTATAGGTGAGGGTCACCTAGTTTGAATCTAAGAAGCAACCTGGAGTCCCATCCGTATGGGACTCCAGGCGTCCTTATCCATGGGTGCATGCCATCTTAGGCATGCGCCCCCTCATTTTCAAAATCTAGTAAGGAGACAATCCCCTATCTGCTCTTTAATAAGTGCATGATACATGGGCAGATGTTCAAGCATCAAAGGTCAATGTTTGACCAAAGTTAAAGGACAAGAATTAGCAGATGACGGAAAATGGCAGGTGTTGTCTTAAGTTTATCTCATAAATTAAGACAACTCTTTTCTGACCTAGACAAGCTCTAGTTAGACCAGGTAAAGATACTTAAGTGAGCACAAACTCATTTGGCTCAGTCGAGATAACTTTTAATGATAGAAAAAGAAGAATGTTAGGCTCAATCTATGCTAGCATGATTTTCTTAAACCTAATTGAATCTAATTCAAATCAATTGAACTGAGTTAGTCCAATTGATGATATCCAGATCCAAACCCTTGTTTGTGTGATCCAATTAGGTTCAATTTTGTATGATAATGGAATATGTAGTGATCTCCATCATTAACATCATCGAAACTTCTTTCGATGGATCAGAATTCTTCTAATTCAGACAACTAGAATGATCGATCATCTAAATCATTCTAATTGCTCCCAAAATCCATCAGTGACACCTAGCAGTATATGGTGGCAACCCATCAAAACTAAAAATGAACCTCTCGGTGCAGCTATTTGTGTGATTAAGTTCTTCAATCTTAAGCTCCGATCAGATTAGGGTTAAGGTGAACTCGTCAAACCCTAATTTCTATCATATGATTTAATCATTCGATTCAAGTCCGATGTGAAAACCTTAATAGAAACTCTTTCTATTATTTCACTCTCTACCATGGCCATGGGCTTATGGACTTGATTCTCATGATCATCATAGGGCTGCTCCTCATCCACCGAGGTAGATAGATTCCATCTTGGTGCAATCCAATTCCTACAATGAACATGCTATAGCCAACATACACCTCAGGATTTCGAATGGCTAGAAGATCGAGTCATGGTGTAGTCAAACTATAACACCCTCAAGGTGAATTATCGATGCACCTCAGATTAAAGAATCAGATACACCACTGCAGCTTCGAGTCAGTCATCGACGAGAAGGTAGACTTCCTTATGACTACTCGAGGTAGTCACGCTCAGTACCCTCATTCTCTAACAAGTATCTATACTCTCGCTCTGATGTCTATACACCATAGACTCAAGACTCATCTACTATAAAGAAGCGATTGTACACTATCCTTCCGGATCAATCACCATCCTCATGATGATCCTACGGTCAGGAGCATTTTATGAGTTAATAATGAAGATTCTTGTCTTAAATTTTCAACTCTTGAAAATAAGAATTATCATTACCATTAACTCAAGAGATGTATCATAGACACTAAATACACATATGTGATAGAAACTAACCCATTTTATTATTTATAATTAAAATTATAATTTTGCCCCTAGAAGTGTATTATAAGTGTCAGCCAATTCTGGCTTCTAGGACATACATATCTAACAAACTCTCACTTGACCTAAAGCCAATTGGCTACAAATCTAAGTCCCATCTTCTTAAGGTCGGCTTTGATCTTTTCCTAGCCCAACGGCTTTGTAAGCGGGTCCGCCGCATTGTCTATAGAGTCGACTCTCTTGACTTCGATGTTACTCTTCTTGAGGTAATCATGGATAAGGTGGTATTGCCGCTCGATGTGCTTGGATTTTTGATGAGACATCGGCTCCTTAGCAAGGGCTATGGCACCATTGTTGTCGCAGTACAGAGGAATGGCATCTGATAGCATCACTCCGATCTCCGTGGCAAACTTCTTGTACCAGAATGCCTCCTTTGCAGCTTCTGGCGCAGTGATATATTCTGCTTCCATTGTGGAATCTGCTATCACTCTTTGCTTGAAACTTTTCCAACTGATAGCTCCACCATTGCACACAAACAGACTTTTAGATGTCGACTTTCGATCATCTACATCGGACATAAAATCAGAGTCTGTATACCCCTGAACTTGGAGTTCTCCATTGCCAAAGATCAGTAACATATCCTTAGTTCTTCTTAAGTACTTAAAGATACATTTCACAGAAGTTCAGTATTCTTCACCTGGATTCGACTGATATCTGCTCGTGATACTCACAACATGGGCTATATCAGGTCGTGTACATAATATGGCATACATGAGGCTCCCTATTGCTGAAGTATAAGGGATCTTGCTTATGCGTTCTATTTCCTCAGGTGTGCTACGGCACATCTTCTTAGAAAGATGAATGCCATGCCTGAAGGGTACTAAACCCCTCTTAGAGTTTTTCATACTAAACCTCTTTAGTACTTTCTCTATGTACATCTTCTGTGAAAGTCCTAGCATCCTATTCGGTCCATCTCTATAGACCTTAATTTCCAGAATAAAGGATGCTTCTCTTAGGTCTTTCATGGAGAATTCTTTAGATAACCATATTTTAACTGTGGTCAATATGGGAATATCATTCCCGATAAGGAGGATGTCATCCACGTACAATACGAGAAAGACAACAGCACTCCCACTGACCTTTTTGAAGACACATGGCTCCTCCTCATTTTTGATGAAACCAAACATTTTGATCATATCATTAAAATGAGTATTCCAGCTCCGAGATGCTTGCTTAAGTCCATATATGGATCTTTGCAGCTTGCAAACCTTGTGATCATCACCACTGGATGTGAAACCTAGCAACTGTTCCATATAGATATCTTTCTTAAGATATCCATTTAAGAATGCCGTTTTTATGTTCATTTGCCATATTTTATAATCGAAATAGGCTGCAATAGCAAGCAATGTGCGGATGAATTTTAGCATAGCTACTGACGAAAAGATATCCTGATAGTCAATGCCTTTGCGATGACTATAATCTTTTGCTACTAATCTAACCTTGAATGTCTCTACATTTCCATCTACACCAATCTTTCTCTTGTAGATCCATTTACACCCAATAGATACTTTACCTTCTGATGGATCTACTAAGGTTCAGACTTAGTTTGAGTGCATTGAGTCAATTTCTGACTTTATTACCTCTAACCATTTCTTAGAGTCGATATCTGATATCACCTCGTTATAGATTTTGAGATCATCACCATGAACCCCATTATCTATGAGGAACATTTTCTCTACATGCTCTGAAATAGTATCTAAGTACCTCTCAAGGGGAAGGAAAACCCTTTTCGATCTATGAGGTGGAGGAGGTAGTGTATGGATTGGCTTAATCTGATTTGGTTTCATTTGATCCTTAGCTCATTGCTCTTGTGAGACTTTCTCATCGAGCTTGATCTGCTTTCCAATGTCGCTATCTTGAATAAACTGCTTTTCAAGAAAGATGGCATGTCGACTCATAATCACATTATGATCTTTCAGAATGTAGAAATAATATCCTAATGACTCTTTAGGATATCCTATGAATCGAGCTCTAAAGGATCTAAAGTCTAACTTATCCTCTTGTTATCTTTTGACATAGCCAGACAATCTTAAATTCTGAGATGACTTAGACTTGGTTTCTTATCATGCCATATTTCATACGGTATGGTAGGAACAATTTTAGAAGGAACCCTATTCAGTGAGTATATTGCAGTTAACAAACAGTATCTCCAAAAAAAATCAGGAAGGTCTGTGAAGCTCATCATGGATCGAACCATATCTAATAGGGTCCGGTTCTTCCATTCTAAAACCCCGTTGAGTTGAGGTATTCCTGGTGGAGTCCATTTAGAGACTATGCCATTTTTCTTAAGATAGTTCAAAAATTCTCGACTAAGGTATTCACCTCCTTGATCTAATCGAAGAACCTTAATGGATTTTTCAATTTGCTTTTTTACTTCATGTCTGAATTTTTTGAATTTTTCAAATGCTTCAGATTTGTGTCTCATAAGATACACATACCCATACCTTGATAAATCATCAGTAAAGATTATGAAGTAGACTAAATTGCCTCTAGCCGGTACATCGAATGGACGGCACACATTTGTATGTACTAGGGCAAGAAGATCCATGGCTCTTTCCCCATGTCCTACAAAAGGGAGCTTAGTCATTTTGCCATAAAGGTAGGATTCATAAATTGGATATGACTTGGAAGTCAACGGACTCAATGGCCCAGTTTTCTCCAATTTATTAACCCTATCTTCTGCTATATGACCTAATCTTAGGTGCCACAAATACCTATCATTAGGACTATCCCCAGGACATTTTGATTTTATGGCATTCACATTTTGCTCAAAGTTAAAAATAGATACATCCACATGTAACTGATAAAGACCGTTAATAAGGAAACCATTTGCAATTTTATTTCTTTCATAAAGAATGTTACAATGGTCCTTAAGAAAATTAATTACACAGCCTTCTAATGCAAGGCAAGAAATAGAAATCAAATTTCTGCTTGCTGCAGGCACAAAATAACAGTCTTTCAATACTAAGTCTAAACCAGATGGTAGTCGAAGAGGGTATGTTCTAATGACCATGGCAGCAACTCTTGCTCCATTTTCGATGCGTAGGATCATCTCACCATCTCTCAGCCTTCTGCTATCCTCAAGACCCTGCATAAAAGTGCACAAGTGAGCACTAGAATCAGAGTCAAGCACCCAACTAGATGTAGAAGAAACCATAAGGTTAGACTCAATAACGAGCATACCTCCAGAAGGACCTGCCTTTTTCTTCTTTAGGGTGGCTAGGTAAGTAGGGCAGTTCCACTTTCAGTGATCGTCATTGTTGCAATGGAAATACTTTTCTTTGTCAGCGGCCTTCTTCTTCAGCTCTGCCTTTTTCTTCTTTCATCCTTCCATCTTCTGCTTTTTTACAGACTTCTTCTTCTTTTTAAAAGACTTTCTCTTGGAAGAAGTCCGTTCCATAATAAGTACTGAGCCTTTAGAACCTTTCATGGAAAGCTTAGTGGTAACCAGCATGTTCATAAGTTTGGCTGAGGAATTTTGAAGTTTATGCATATGGTAGTTCATAATGAACTGCCCATACGCATCAGTCAAGGATTGCAGAATTATATCATTTTGTAGATCCAAGTCCAACCTCACTCCAAGCTTCTCAAGCTCTTCCATGTCCTTAATCGTCATTAGACAATGATATTGGACTGACTGCCCATCATGCATCTTAGCCTTGAACAGTCGTTTAGTGATTTGATACTTGGCTGTGCGACTCTGTTCACCAAACATCTCCTATAGGTGAGCCAACATTTGGCAAGCAGTCCTGATATCTTCATGTTGGTGCTGAAGTTCATCAAACATCGAGCCCAACATATAGTATCTGGCCATATTATCGTCGTTTGTCCACTTATTTAGAGACGCTCTCTGCTCAGTGGATGGACGAGCTGGTAAGATGGGAGGATCCTGGTCTAATACATGAGTTAACTTCTCGGAACCCAAAATGATTTTGAAGTTTCGAAGCCAATCCTTGTAATTTGGTCTGATCAGTCTATGGGTGTCCAAGATTCGTGCTAGTGGATCGGATGCAGACATTTTCCTGTAGAGAGTTAAAGTTTCTAGTTAGATATTGTAATTAAGACTTAACCAATTTATTTAGAAATTTTATTTTTAAACAAATTAGCTTCCACTATTTTCTCGGATCCCTACACTCTCTTTGTAGAGATGCAAAAATCTTCATAATTACTGATTTCTGATGGATGGTGCAGTCCCACCAACTTACTCATCACCTCACCTAACAGTTATTGGTGATGGGTTAGCCAATGAGTGGACAACTCTTGTTCAATGATTTTCTAATCATGATGCACCCAAACTTGGTCTCTAATTCATGAATCTCACTATGTTTGAAATATTGATCCACTCCATTGTTAAGTCAGACCCACCATTTGCACAAATTGGATTCCTAATTGAGTCTCTCACCGTATCTAAAATATTGAGCCCAATCCATCCTCCAGCCTGTAGCACCTAATGCCTAATAGACATGGTTGCATCTTTTCGGTGCAACTGAGCCACTATAACAAACCGAGAACAATCAACCCCAGGAAGGGCCCGCACATCTACAATGGTGGAAGACCTTAGACTTAATCTTTTCTTAAGGAGATTTGATTTAGATCTCATTAAACTAGATTTGACATAGTCATAACTATTATGACTAACCTAGTGGCATGGGTTAGCTCGGATTATTGACCACCTCAGATCAGAACTGAGTCAACAAACATGTCTAGGTAAGTAAGATCGGTGGAAGGGATATGCCATTAACTTGATAAGAATGCATTCAAGTCGAGTAGCTCCCAATTAAAAATTAGTCGATCGTATCTGCCAAACTTATCTTAGACACCAAATTATTGAGCCAGAATCAATCGGATTAGCCTACAATCCAGACTCTAACCACTGAGTCTAATTAGGTCTTAGCTTGATCGATCACTCATGTGACTCGATCTTGATCCAAATTTAATCCTATTAGGTTGGTCAATTTAAATATTGTTGATCCCATCTAATCAACTCTTGATTCGGTTTGATCAACTGCTAGACCTAATTGAGCTATTCAAGTCCGAACCTAATTTTATGAACATATCTTAGATCTAAAAATTCTTAATTTTAGACCTAATATATTTTATAATCTTAATTCTTAATTAAGTTTAGGGTTCAAAAATAAAACATGTAAATAAGATCCTAGGATTTCAGGATCTAGGGTTTTGCAGAAAGTAAGTTTTTAATTTCTGATTAAGGACGAATATGCAGCACCCCTACACATCATAAGAACACCCCATCGAATGAGAGGAGAGGGTCTTTAAGCCCTACTTTGTTCTTATGTTCAGACGGCCAAGGGGAATGGCTTAATCAGAAATACAACTAATCTACAAAAACTAATTAGATCTAAGCATATATCTCATATAAGAAAATTGATCTAATTAAAACATGTTTTGTATATATCACATATATCATGCATGCATATTTTTCAGATCTAAATTATCTCATAATCATCTAAAAAATTAAATTTAAATTTGATCTTATCAAATAAAATTTAATCTAGATCCTATTGTAGAACTTTTCTACAACTAGTCTAAACATGCAACTATCAAATCTCATATGAACAAATTAAATTAAATTTATTTTTTATTTTTAGATATGATTATAATATTTATAGGATTAGAAAATAATAAATAAATAGATCAAAAAATTATATTTAATTAAATAAAAATTATGATTATACTAGACTACACATAAAATAATTCTATTTCTAGTCTAGTTATGTATCTCATACATATTAGATCTAGATTAATTAATTTTAATTTTCTATTTTTCTAATTTTAGATCTAATAATATCTCATGTGATATCTAAAATCACTAATTTATTAGATTAAATTAGATCTAAATAAATTTTATAAGAATCTGGCTCTGATACTAGTTGAAGGGAAATTCTGATTTTTTGGGGTCAGATTCGTTCAGATTTGATTGAATCGAGAGGCATATTTCAAAAATTTTCTCTTAGATCCTAATCAAATCTGATATTTTTTAGATCTAATTTTATAATTTGGTAATCAAAAAAATTAAATTAAATCAAATCTAAATTAATTTTATCTTGATTCTGGATAATTTGATTACCCGTTTCGTGCTGAAGTCTTGAGGTTCTGGATCTAGCCATGTAAGTGCCTGACCTCTATCAGTATCCACTTGAGCTAGATCTAGAGATCTTCTCCTTCTTTATCTCATCTCTAAAAATTAAATTTGGATATGATTTGTAGGATCTTCAAAACTCATTTCGAAGATCTACTGTCGTCTCTGCAGCAGTGCTGCCTTCTTCCTTTCTCGTTAGCCTTTTCTTGCCTGAATCGCACTAATCTGAAGGTCCAACTTCCTTGGACATGGAGAGGAGGAAGAGGATCAAAAGGTGGCATGGAGGAGGGAGAGGAGCAGCCTTAGGGCATGGCTAGGAGAGAATCTTTTAAAAAGTGGGCGTAGATAGGTCTTTATATAGACCCTGCTGCGCCATGCAGTGCCACATCATCTCGACCAATCATGTTGCTTCATTCAATCAGATCTAAATATGATTGGTGGGATGACATCACTTGATCCAATCAGATGAGAGACCCATAGATTTATCCTAAGATGGTGCCTAAGATCGATCAAAGTCTATAGGTAAGGGTCACCTAGTTTGAATCCAAGAAGCAACCTGGAGTCCCATCCGTATGGGACTCCAAGCATCCCTATCCATGGGTGCATGCCATCCTAGGCGTGCGCTCCCTCCTTTCCAAAATCTAGTAAGGGGACAATAATTAGCAGATGACGAAAAATGGTAGGTGTTGTCTTAAATTTATCTCATAAATTAAGACAACCCTTTTCTAACTTGGACAAGCTCCAATAAGTGCATAACATGTGGACAGATGTCCAAGGATCAAAGGTCAATGTTTGACCAAAGTCAAAGAACAAGAATTAGTAGGTGACGAAAAATGGTAGGTGTTGTCTTAAATTTATGTCATAAATTAAGACAATCCTTTTCTGACTTGGACAAGCTCCAGTCAGACCAGGTAAAGATACTTAAGTGAGCACAAACTCATTTGGCTCAGTTGAGATAACTTTTAATGATAGAAAAAGAAGAAAGTTAGGCTCAATCGTGTGCTAGTACGATTTTCTTGAACCTAATTGAATCTAATTCAAATCAATTGAATTGGATTAGTCTAATTGATGATATCTAGATCCAAATTCTTGTTTGTGTGATCCAGTCAGGTTCAGTTCTATATGATAATGGGATATGTAGTGATCTCTATCATCAACATCATCGAAACTCCTTTTGATGGATCAGAACTCTTCTGATTCAGACAACTAGAATGATCGATCATCTAAATCATTCTAATTGCTCCTAAAATCCATCAGTGACACCAAGCAGTATCTGGTAGCAACCCATCAAAATTAAAAATGAACCTCTTAGTGCAGCTACTTGTGTGATTAAGTTCTTCTATCTTGAGCTCCGATCAGATTAGGATTAAGGTAAACTCGTCAAACCCTAATTTCTATCATATGATTTAATTATTCGATTCAAACCTTAATAGAAACTCTTCCTATTATTTCACTCTCTGCCATGGCCATGGGCTTATGGACTTGATTCTCATGATCATCATAGGGCTGCTCCTCATCCATCGAGGTAGATAGATTTCATCTTGGTGCAATCCAATTCCTACAATGAATATGCTATAGCCAACATACACCTCAGGGTTCCGAATGGCTAGGAGATCGAGTCATGGTGTAGTCAAACTATAACACCTTCAAGATGAAGTGTCAATGCACCTTAGGTCAAAGAATCAGATACACCACTACAGCTTCGAGTCAATCATCGATGAGAAGGTAGACTTCCTTATGACTACTCGAGGTGGTCACGCTCAATACCCTCATTCTCTAACGAGTACCTATACTCTCACTCCAGTGTCTCTACACCATAGACTCAAGATTCATCTACTATAAAGAAGCGATTATACACTAATCTTTCGGATCAATCACCATCCTCATGATGATCCTACGGTCAGAAGCATTTTATGAGTTAATAATGAAGATTCTTGTCTTAAATTTTCAACTCTTGAAAATAAGAATTATCATTATCATTAACTCAAGGGATGTATCATAGACACTAAATACAAATATGTGATAGAAAATAATTCATTTTATTATTTATAGTCAAAATTATAATTTTACCCCTAGAAGTGTATTACAAGTGTTAGCCAATTCTGACTTCTAGGGCACATATATCTAACAAAAAAGATTTACAAGGAGAAGACGTTCAGATTTTTTCTGAGTGGATACCGATAGAGGCCAGGCACGTGCGTGGCTCCTTCCAGAATATCAGAAAATATTAGGATCATCGCAGGATAATCAGATTACCCAAACAAGATTTAAAATTAAATTTGATTTAATTTTTATTTTAATTTTTAATATTAGATCACCATGATCAGATCTGAGAACTCTTAGATCTGATTGGATCATTTAAGAATTTTTTAGAAAAAATCATCTTAGATCTGATTAGATCTTCACGATCCTACGGTGAAAAATAGGATTTTCCTTTAACTTATAGGTGAGTTGTAGGAGTACATCTCATTGAACTTCACCAACTCTGGAGCACTTTGCTGTCAAGAGTTATTTTCGAGGGATATGGATATAAGTATCTCTTCAACCTGAGTCACCACAGTAACTTACAAGCAACTCACTATGCTTTGGTGCTGGATGATCCAAATTTTTAATTCAGTAATGAAAGCTTTCTAGGCATAGTTAGGTACTTATGAAGTCAGTGCATGAGTCAAGATAGGATTGATCACTCCAAGTTATTGAAGAGGATGACTCAATGTATTTTAATCTAGCAAAATTTTGGCTAGGATAGTCCTTGTGAGGAGTCACACATGATTAATTAGGTTGAGACACAATTCGGATGAACTTATCAAGAGTTGGCATTTTAACTCTAAAATCATCCTGAGTATGAATGGTCAAAGGGATAAATTATATAGTAACTATATTCTATTAAGTTCTTGAATATTGGTTTGCACACATTCAGCCTATTCGGAGATTAGGTACCATTGCTAGATGGTTACCTTGATTAGTATAGAAATTTATTTATGCACTACCAGCTTAAGTTCGAATTTATGGGGTTACATACAAAATTTTTTTTTATCTGATCAAGATAGTTGGTCAAGAGTTTTACTGGACTAGGACTCTATGATCAATAGTTCTACTAGACAGGGACTCTATCTCCTAGAGTCTCACTGGACTGAAACTCTATTATATTTGAAGGATTAATTAGCAATTAGATTTCTAATTAGCTCAATTTGATTAGGCAATGTATTTTAGTTCAAGTCTAATTGAATTAGATTCAATTTGGTTTGACTTGATTAGGTTATGAGATGACCTAATCACTAAGGATGTTTGGTTCTTGATTTGATCAGATCTTTGGCTCAATTAATTTTTGATTTAATGAGAATTAATTGAGGTAATTAGGAGTCTAATTGGATTAGGTTTGCTATGGTCTATATGGCTCTAACTGGATAAGATTTGATTAGATCCAAAAACCAAAGGAGTCCAATTGGATTGGACTAACACCATGTGCCTTATCTCCCCATGCGCCACCTATTCCCATGGTCTCCTTTTGTTCACGCTAGAAATGGTTTCTGCATGATGTTTCTCATGCTAGAAAGAGGTTACTCGTTCCTCCTCAATGCCCCTTTGGATAAGATAAGTTTAATTTAAATTAAGATTTAAATTAATAGATTGGTTGGGTTTGAATTTTATTCAAACTAAACCAATCTCCTTATCCTTATTCTTTGTGGCCGCCCACCTTAAGAAGGATTGATTCTGGGCATGTGCAAAAATTGATTTTACCATGAAAAGGAGAGAAACAAAGAGTGGAGCCATGAGGTCTAGGATAGGGTATCCTTCTGCATGTGAAACAAAAGAGATCTTCTTCCTTTTGGGTGAGTGATTTAGCTCTAGGCGCTTAGGTTTTTAGGAGAGAGGAAAATCAGAGGGAAAAAATGTTTTCTCCATTGTTCTTCCACCTCTCTACATCCTCCTCCGATCTATTTTCGCCACTGGTGCACTGTTGGAGCCACTGTCGGTGTGCTGTCGGGGTCATCTATCTCACTAGCGGGATGTGTTCTATCTAGTAAGTTAAATAATAGTGTATCTAAAAAGCACTATTTTCCACTTGGTTTGAAGCTCCACTATTCCAAAATTGGTTTTATTTTTAGATGGACCTGGTCCATTGGACCGGTCCATTAGTTGCTTGCCACTATTTAAATAATTTAAGATCAAATGAGGGTCTAATCTAATCTAATCTAATATATCTCATATGGATTGTGGCAGTGTGAGTTGGTTCCTTGAGGCTTTGAGAGCCTCACATCCCATGCATCGCATGGGTTCTAATCTAGTTCCTAATTAAATCCATACTCTCTCTCACAAACAAACTCTACTTCTCCATAGCCCTGCTCCTTTATAAAAGGCCTTAAGACATCCCAGATTCTTCACGAAACCAATGGCTGAAGCGGCCTCCATAGCCTCTATTTTGTCTCTCTCTCTCTCTCTCTCTCTCTCTCTCTCTCTCTCTTTCTTCTCCAAATACAAATAGCAGCTATCCTCTTTCCTCTCTTATCTCTCTCTCCAATGTCACTTTCTTCTTCCTTCTTCCAAATTTTCACAAATCATAAATCTATTTCTCCAGAATCCTCTCTTCCTGCTCTTGATCCATGCTCCAAGTTGTTGGAAGGAAGACCTTAAGCTCAAGGATGAAGATTTCAGGGAGAAGCTTTCTCATAACTAGCTGATCAACTTATTCTCAGAAGATCATTGGATCTTATTTTGATGGTGTATTCTATTTTTTCATCTTTTATATTTTTTTTAATTTACAATAAAGACTGCTTTTATTTATAACATTTTTGTGTCTTATAAAATTGATCTAGAATAGTTTATGATCCTTGGGATGAGCCATGATCTATGGGTATGGTTCGTGCTCTTGAGATTGATTATTTTTAGATTAATTTTTTTTATTATATCTAAATTAATTTAGACTAGCCTATAACTTTAAGGGATGGATTGTGATCCAAGGATATAGGCCATGCTCCCCAAGATAGGTTATATCTTTATTGATTAGATATCAATTAAAGATTATTAAAAAAGATACCAGCAGTCAAATAAGGAAGCAGTTGAGATCCTGAGAATCTACCTCCATACTTGCAACCCAACTTTTAATTAATTTGCTATTTACTTGCTTTCTTAATTAATTTAAGCAGTCTTTTAATTAATCTTTGTTCTATTTTTAATTTAAATATAAATTATTTAAATGTAATTAACACAATCCTTGATAATAGATCATGACTCATCCTATCTATATAGTAGTGACTTAGGTTTTACTTTTGACTACCTACGATAGCGATCAACTATAAAAAAAGAAAAAAAGGACAAGAGGAGAACACCCCCTCTCTACTCTCTACACACAAACCTCTCTTAATTAGAAGCTAACCTCATAAAAGCTTTTTTAAAAATCTCCAAGGAAACCCTTAATAGCTATATCATGCCTAACGCCTACTCACATAGCCATTGCCTTGGTCTGCTTGACGCTCTGCTCTGCCTCGATGCTCTATCTGTGTTTGCTCTATAGGCTATATATTCTTTGTATCTCTACCGAACTTCTCTCGTTGGCTACTAGAGCTTCTATGTGTTATTTCAATTTTCACAACACCATCCTCTTAAATAGGCTGAGAATCCTCGTATATCAACTATTCATGGGAGTCCTAACAAGACTTTATCTCCCAATATAGGTCCAATAGGACTTTGGTTGCATCTGGAGCATCTCCTAATAGATAGATTGTGATTGCAGCCCTCTATAGCTGCTGGATCATGCAAACAAGCCTGTGAACCCCATGAATGAACCTGGTCCATACGTAATGGATCATGGATTGCGTGAAGAGCTCTCCTGTGGTTGCCTCTTGCATGGTCGCCGCCTGCCAATGCTCGCCTAGGCTTGGGCTGCACAGTGAGTGTTTCCTGCTTGGGCCTAGGCTGTGCGAGCATGTGCGACCACCTAGGCCTGGGCCCCATGTGAGCACACGACGGCCTATGCTAAGGCCATGTGCCCGCAGCCACCTAAGCATGCCCATGTGCGTCCGCACACTATGGGCCATGCTTGGGCCTAGCATCCCATGCGCCCATGCTGGGTTGTGCCTAAGCCGAGCCCCGCAGGCCTGCAAGCTTGGGCCATGGGCTACAGGCCCCATAGGCCATGGGCCATGTGCCCCACTTGCTGTGTACTGCATGCCCCACTAAAAATATGTCTTCAGGCTCCTTGCGATGTGCTCTTTGAGCTAGGTTTCTCCGCATCTGGATTTTTCTCTACTGTGGTTCGAATTTGAGGCATCAAATCCTAATAATCTCCATCTCAATTTGATATTCGGTCTCCACCTGACTTTGAAAATTTTTGAATCCTCTCACCCTCATGCCCTGGGGCAATCTTCCGCTACTCATGGATGGACAAACATGGAAGTCGAGCCAGACCGTTCAATCCTATCTCCATCATATGCCGTGGTCTACCTGACCTAAGATCTACTCAGGATAGCCTCCTGACGATGTTGCTCATCCTCTTAAGTCTCTCATTTTATTCCTGATTCATCATCACCTAGAACTCCACCTTGCATTGGGCTCATACTGGCATCCTCCATGTAGACGGCTCCTTCTTGTATGAGAGGGCATCGATCAACCCTTCATGGTTGATCTCTAACTTGGTTGTGCCTGTCTTCTCTATCTTCAATCTTGATCAACATCACTGTAACCTATCTCAGTATCAATCTAGCTATGATACCACTTGTTGGGGATGTCTGGCCAAAACACCACCACCTCAAGATTTGGTACCCATTTATTGATAGTAAGAAGAAAGTAAAAATAAAACAAACACAATATGGTATATGGATTAGCCCAAATGCTACTTTCACGTAGCATGAAAGCTTCACTTGAAAGAGAAAAGTAAGTAGAAGAGGAGAACACCCACTCTCAACTTTCTGTACATAAATCTCAATTAACTGGAAGCTACCCTCACAAAAGCTATCTCAAAAATCTCTAAGGAGATCCTCAGTAGATACATCGTGGCTAATGGCCACTCACATGGCCGTAGCCTCACTCTGCTTGATGCTTTGCTTTGTCTCGATGCTCTGCTTGCATCTGCTCTGTGGGCTATACATGCTTGGCTCTCTACCAAACTCCTATCGATGGCTGTCAGAGCTTCTATACATTACTATAATTTTCATAGCACCGTCCTCTTAAGTATGTTGAGAATCCTTGCATATTAGCTATTCACGGGAGTCCTAATAGGACCCTATCTCATAATACAGGACCAATAGGACTGATCGTGTCTGGAGCATCTCCCAACCGATGGATCATGACTGCAATGCTCTGTGGCCACTGGATCACGCAAACAAGCTCGTGACCCTGTGAATGATCTTGGTCCATGTGCAATGGACTGTGGACTACGTGAAGAGCTCCCCAATGGTTGCCCCCTGCGAATGCCCGCCTGGGCCACATGGCGAGTGTGCCCAGCTTGGGCCTAGGCCCTGCCCACATGCATGGCCACCTGGGCCTAGGCCGCGCAGTGTGGGTGGCCGCCTAGGCCTGGGCTGCATGCTAGTGTGTGCCTGCTTGTGCCAAGGCCATGCGCTCATGGCCACTTGTACACGCCCGTGCATGTCTGCGCTCTGTGGCTCGCTCTTGGGCCTGGCATCCCATGCACCCGTGCTGGGCCATGCCTAAGCCGAGCCCTGCGGGCTAGTGAGCCTGGGTCACTATGCTGCAGGCTTGTGCTGCGAGCTACAAGCCCCATAGGCCATGGGCTACAGGCCCCACTCGTCGCATACTGCATGCCCCACTAAAAACAAGTGTTCAGGCTCCTCGCGACATGCTTTTCAAGCTGGACTTCTCCGCATCTGGGTTTTTCTCTACTGTGGCTCGAATTCGAGGCATTAAATTCTAACAATCTTCATCTCAACTTGACATTCAACCTCCACTTGACTTTGAGAGCTTTTGGATCCTCTCATCTCCATGCCCTTGGACAATCGCTCGCTACTCATGGATGGGCAAACTTTGGAGTCAAGCCAAGCCACTCGATCCCATCTCCATCATGTGCCATGCTCTACTTGACCTGAGATCTACTCGAGACAGACTCTTGGTGATGTCGCTTATCCTTTTGAGTCTCTCGTCTCATGCTTGATCCATCTCTACTTGGAGCTCCACCTTGTACTGGGCTCTTACTGGCATCCTCCATATAAACGGCTCCTCTTTATACAAGAAAGCATCGATCAACCCTTTGTGGTTGATCTCCATCTTGATTGCACCTATCTTCTCCATCTTCAATCTTAATCACCATTGCCGCATCCTATCTCGATACCAATCTAGCTCTGATACCATTTATTGGGAATGTCCGGCTAGAACACTATCACCTCAGGATCCAATATCCTTTTATTGATAATAGAAAATATATATATATATATAATTGGTACATGGATTAGCCCAACTGCTATCTTCACAAGGCATGCGAGCTTCACTATGAAAGAGAAAAATAAATACAAGAGGAGAATACCTACTCTCAACTCTCTATACCCAAATCTCTCTCTTTCTCTAGGATTGCTGCCTAAGATTTCTTGAAGAAATCTTAGAGGGAGGGGCACCTCCTTTAAGCCCTAGGAGGGAGGCGCCCCATCATAGCACCTAGGATTGGTGCTGGTGTTTGCAGCCTTCAGAGATCAAATCTATCACAGATCTCTTTAGGTTCATGTACAAGATCAAGGGTTCCGTAATATGGTATAGATGAGGTACCATGGTTTTCTTTAATATTGGAGACCCTGTTCATCAAATTCATAAAAGCAGCAAGTGCATTGGTTAGTTCAAAAGGTATGACCAAAAACTTATAATGGCCATACCAAGTTCGAAAGTCAGTCTTAGGCACATCCTTTGTTTTAATTTTTAATTGGTGATAGCTAGATCCCAAATTAGTTTTTGAGAAGACCTGTGCATCATAAAATTGATCAAACAAATCATTGATCTAGGAAAGGGGATATTTATTTTTCACATCCACCTTATTTAGCTCCTTGAAATCAATACACAATCGCATATCGTTTCTTTCTTCTTCACAAATAACACAAGAGTTGCCTAAGGCGATATGCTCAGGTGGATAAACTTCTTATCCAAAAGTATTAGATGTATGTCTTAGAAGCGAATTGTTGGCTGATGCATATTATATTTTCAGGGTATAATGTTGTACTTATAAATTTTATTCACCAGTAAAATGGATAATTTTTACTTTGATCATATTTTATATGTGTCCATGATTCATCTAAGGGATTAACAGATGATGACACATTCTCAAAGCATTAAGAATTTGACACGTGTCATTGATAGTTAATTTCTAAAAGCTTTCGATCAAATGATCATCATGAAAGATGGTGATCAATCTAATTAAATTGGTGCACGGATCACTTTCCTACTAGATAGATAATTCTTGAGTCGTAGTATGGAGACATTAAAGCGAGAGTGCAATAGTTGTTAGAGAATAACTTGCACTGAGTATGACAAACACGAGAAGTCATTTGGAAGTCTACTCACTCATCAGTTGCTTACTCGATGCTGTAGTGGCGTGAGTGGTCCTTTGACTTGCGGTGCTTTGGCTATTTACAATGAGGCTACTATAGTTTGACTGCACATATACTTGGTCTCTTAACCATTTGGATTCTTGCAGTGTATGTTACCTCCAGTAGGTTCATGTTCACTGCGAGGAGTAGAAAGCACCTAAATGAAATCTATCAACCTGCGTAGAAAGGAAGAAGTCCTATGCAATTCACAAGACTAAGTTCAGGAAGTCTTTGGCCGAAGCAAGTATGAATACTGAAAAAAAATTTCATAAAAAATTACAAATGAACTTGAGTCGAGCCAATCTTATATAAGACTAACATTGGGATTTGACGAGTTTTTCATGACCTCCATCTAGTCGAAACTCACGATAGAATAAATTGAATCATATGATAACTGCACCAAGAGGTTCAATAATTTTATTTTATTGGATTGCCACTATATACTATTAGGTGTTACTGGTAAATTGTAGGACTCATCGAGCATCATCTTAATGATTAATAATCCTTAATGGATAGAGTTGGAATCTTTTAATCTATTGAAAGAAGTTTTGATGATATTATGATAGGAATCATAGTATATTTCATTACTAGATAGAATAGAATCATGGGGTCACATAATAGGGATCTTTGCCGATCAGATGATTGAACTATGATTATGAAACATAGAGAGATCTAATTATCAATATGATTGATGATTAATCTTATGTAATTATTATAATTATCAAACTTACTAAGAGTTAGTGAGTTGTAGGAAAATTAATTAGCAATTGAATTGCTATTTGGCTCAATCTAATTGAACAATGGGGTTAGAATTAAGTGTAATTAAATTGTATTCAATTTAGCTTAGTTTGGATTTGATTAGATCAAGTCTAATAAGATTATAAGATAACTTAATTGTAAAGAAGACTAATTTCTTATTTGAGTAAAATTTGAGTGTAATTAATTTCTAATTAGATTAGGATCTAGTTAAGAGAGACTGGATTTCTAGTTGGACTAGGATTTTTCATCTTCTTGGATGCAACCAATTTCTAATTGGTTTAGGGATTAATTAAGCACCATGAGAGATCCCAGTTTGATTGGGACTCTCTCTCCCTATCGCTCCATGAGAAGAGTAGTGCCAACCCCTTTTCACATTGGGAAATAGTTTCCTCTTATTTTTTGCGTGAGAAAATCCTAAACCCCCTCCATGCCCAAAGACTTCCTCACGCCTCTTTAGATTAGGATAAGATCTCTTTCAAAAAGGGTTTTGAAATTGAATCTAAATCCTTATGAGATAAGGATTTAACCTTATCCTTTCTTGGACACCTGATTTAAAAAGGAAGAAGGTGAAGGAAAAACTAGCAGGATTCTAAGCATGTTTCTTGAAACTTTTTCGAAATATATAGTAGTGGAAGCAAAATTAATCTACATTAATTTTACGCATGCTATGATTTAATCATAAAATCCTACTCAGGATCTTTGACATGTTAATATGAATTACAAAAATAAAATATAATCAATCAGTAAATCATATTTACTGATTGATCTATGTTCAGAAAATAGTATCTATATGCGGATAGATGATCACCATAATCTGGATCCACTAAAAATTATTTTCATGTCATGCTGCAGCCGCACATATGATCAGCTTCTACAGTAAGTCCACATGGAGCCCTTGGTTCTGATCAGCCCCTCTTAGGTCAAAGGTAGAAAAAAGGAGGCGCACAACTTTCTTCTAGCTTGGAGAAATCCCACGCATATTCCCAAATATGCATGGAGAAAAAGAATAGGTCAAAGGTCAATGGCTTAGAGAGATAGAAATTCAAACTAGCTTTGAATTCAATCAAATTTGTTCATCTAAACCAATTTGCCTTGACTAATTAAAACTAGGATAAATGCAATCATATTAGGTTTTAACCCAACTTAATTAATTTTTAATCAAATTAAAAATTAATCAAATCCAACTGATGTATCTTAAAATTAACCGTAAGTGCATGATATGCAAAATAACACGTTCAATAAGTATGGATCGATTCCACGAGAAATTATGTGTGAATTGTGCTCAAACTTTGCTCAGGCGAGATTTAACAAAGAGTTTTAAAAAATTAATTGATACTTACTACTAAACAGTAAATTAATTGTAGAGAATAATAATTTAAAGATTTAGGGCTTTTGAATTCACTAGACCAATGGCTTAGAAAGCCTTTTTAAGATTTCTCTTATGATGTTTTTTGATCAAGGTATAATGCATGGACAGGCATTTATCCTAATTAAAGAACTCTCCTTTCAATTACTTCTCTTGTGTTACCCAAGTATGGATTATGAAGGGATTGTGATCCAATAATAATCCATTAAAGTTTTCCATAAGAAAGAAGAGAAAAGGAATTAATAAAATTATAGGCCTTCTTCCTAGTATCTTTCTTGCACCGAATCAAGGATGAACTATAAAGAGATTGAAACCCAATGATACTCCATCAAGTCTCTTAGCAAGACGCTTAAAGGAAGAACTCTAAAAAAAAAAAATAATCAAGGAGAAATCCTAAGAAGAGCTCCTAATCATGGTTTAGCTTCATCGTAAACCCCAGAGGATTACTTAGCTAGATATGATTTAAATTAAAATTTTAAAATTATTTAAAATTAAATTCTATACTACTTGCTGGAATTTAAATTGCAGAAATTAAAGATTTATAGAAAGTAAATAAGCATGAAAATTAAACTATTCTATATGCAGAAAAAAATTGCAAGAATTAAATTGCAAGAATTTAAACTATCCTATTTGCTGAAAATAAAAATTAAAGAGAAAAGAACTAATTTTTATTGCTGATAAAAATTTTAATACAAGAAGAAGATTTTTAACTCTCAGGCCATTAACAGGGCTTGGAGTTGAAACAAGAAAATAAAAATATAAAAAATCTCTCCTAACCAATCTTTTCCTGGCTAACTCTTCTTCTCATATAATCTTTTCCTGGCTAACTTTTCTTCTCATATATTGAAAGGATGGAAGAAAGTGAGAATAAGATGGATAAAAATTTTATAGATAGATATTTCTAGTTGTCACGTGGGCTCCTATAAAAGTTATGGTATGGAGAGATATCCTCAAGGTAGAGGTATTGGACTTAATTTATAGATGTCAGGAGGAAGAAAAATTTTATATTTTTAGATGTGGGACTAAAAAAAAAATGCATTATGAAAGAATGGATGTTTGAGATTGCAGTGATAAGCAAACTTGAATAGATAAAATGGAGAGGATGAAAAATAAGGTAAGAAGAAAAGTTTCAACTCAATTCAAATCCTTTCTAAAATAATATATATATATTTTTTTGAATCTCGGACGTTCGTTATTCCTTTCTGCATTGATTTCCTGCCTCCTCCGTGTAAAGACCCGCTCCCTCGTGCGGTGTCCCGTGTCATCATGCTGCACATCGCGTCATTCACCAGCTCACGCGCTAAAAACTTCTCCCAAGTGAGCCATGCCAGCAAAACTTCTTCTCCTCTTGAAGTGCCTTAAATGCATGTGGGCCTCATTTGATTTGGTTTGAATTTGGCTTGCATTTTTTGAGTTTGAGCCGAGTTTCAGTTGATTTTGGGCCGAAGCTTGATTTATCAATTCTTCATTCTGGATCCGATTTATATCCAATTCGCTTTATATTTTATGCAGTCCATTTCTAATCTTAGTGTATATTAGCTTGGATTTGAGAAATGGTTGATTTAAAAATAAATTATAGCATTTGTCAAGTATCCTAAAAGAAGAACATAAAAAATATCAAATATTAAATATTTAAAATTAAATAATTAAGATATTAATATCTTTTATATTAAATTATTATACTTATCACATCATCTCCAACTTGAACTTTACTCGTCTTCGAGTAAAAAAAATATTGATATATAATATTGACTTTCTTTGACATAAGTGTTCATTTAACAATTTTAGAAATAAATGATATCCATCTAAAAAATTATCAAAGCATATCATTGGGATATTAAGGCTATTCGATAGAATGATTAATTAAAGAATATAAAATTTTTCAAAGCTTTTTCTTGACCCACTCCTATCTTTATCTTTGGATCGTCTAACTCTAAGATGGATTAATGGTTTTACATTCGCACATCCATTTATTTTTTTTTAAAAATAAAATATAGTTCATGCAATGTCTTAACCATTAAGCTTTTTATTTAATGGCCTCCTAAGTCAGTTGGCTTTAGAGTATTTGGTGTAAAACATCCCTCGGGCTTACTGACTCGAGTCAAACAAGCTACGAGTTGGGACTTGGCTGTATGATTTTTTTTTTAACATTGCTTACTTTTTGACGTGAATATCATTGCTTAGGCAATGAGACCTGATTACTCAATGGAAAATCAATATTTTATTTTTTTTAATTTTTTTTTGAAGAGAAAATATATGCATCAACATATTCCACTTATACCCATAAGAGGTGAATTTTCTTTAGATATTAGTAGGAAAGGCTAGAAATGCTCAAAAATAAATTTTTATTCTAAACTCAATCTTTTATTGAATTGTATCAATATACAGTCCCTCAATACTTCTAAATTTATCTAAAGTGTGCATCACATGTTGCTAAAATTTCTAAAGTTACTCAAGTCTAAAGTATAGTAGGTATATGAATATCAATAAATTTGTACATACAAAAGATCAAAGTAAAGTTTAAAGTTCATCTCTCACCCCCCAACTTATTCTATAGTGACTTCAATGATGTAAGAAAAATAAAAATCCAATAGGTAAAAAGGTAGGAATACACCTGATTTGATATATCCTTGGTTCAGTAGGTGTCTTCATATGTTCTTTTTGGTTCTTTCCTTCAATTTATTCGACATTGACTGAAGTAAAATCTAAATAAACTAAAAAAAATAAAATATAAGAATCTGGGTTGTCTCATAGGAGTGCTAAGTTTATAGTCTTCAGCCAGACTAAACTTAGAAAATAGATCAACCGAGATATGTTGGTTCATAGAGAATCATAGCTTCCTCAATAACTTCAGTGGATAATTCCAAGAATGATTTTAATTGTTGACCATTCACTTTAAACACAGAACCATTGCTTGGGTTTTCAATTTCTACAACTTCATGTAAGAAAACTTCTTTAACTAAAAATGATCTTATTCATCTAGATCTCAACTTTCTAGAGAATAGGTGTAATCTAGAATTATACAAAAAAAATTTCTATCTAGGAGTAAAAGATTTTCTAAGAATTTCTTGATCATGAAAAACTTTTGTTCATTCCTTATATACCTTGGTATTTTCATAAGCTTCATTTCTAAATTCTTCTAATTCATTAATCTGAAGCTTTCTATAGTTTTCGGCTGCATTCAGATCCATATTTAATTTCTTGATGGCCCACATGGCTTTGTGTTCTAGCTCAACAGGCTAGTGATCAGATTTTTGAAACATAATTCTATAAGAAGACATTCCTAGGTTGGTCTTAAAGGTGGTACGGTATGCCCAGAGTGCATTTACAAGTTTCAAGGATCAGTTCTTTCTATTGGCATTAATAGTTTTCTCCAGGATCTGTTTGATTTATCTATTGGATACTTTTACTTGTCCATTAGTTTAAGGATGATACGGTGTGGCCAACTTATGGGTGACATTATATTTTTTCATTAAAGCAGCAAAGGATCGGTTGCAAAAATATGTCTCCCGATCACTAATGATTGCTCTAAATGTACTAAAATGGGAGAGAATATTTTCTTTGAGGAATTTAATGACCATTTTGCTATCTATTGATCTACAAGGAATAGCTTCTACCCACTTAGAGACATAATCAATAGCTACTAAAATATATTTATTTTCAAAGGAGTTTGGAAATGGTCCCATGAAATCAATCCCCCAAACATCAAAAATTTCGACCATCAAGATTGGATTAAGTGGCATCATGTTTCTCTTGGTGATTCGACCCATTTGTTGGCATTGGCATTAAGCACAACTTCTATAGTACTCGTGAGCATCTCTAAATAAATTGGGCCAATAAAATCCACATTGGAGGACATTTACAGCTGTCTTTTTGGATATGAAGTGACCACCACATACTTGATCATGGCAAAAAGATAAAATACTTCTAACCTTATTGTCCAGGACACACCTTCTAATGATCTGATCAGGATAATGTTTGAACAGGTATGGGTCATCCCAAATAAAATACTTCACTTGGGCGAAGAATTTGTGCTTGTCTTAAGTGATCCAGTGGGAAGAAACTTTACCAATGGCTAAATAGTTGACAATATCAGCATACCATGGTTCAGTGGACAAATACATGAGTTGTTCATCAGAAAAAAATTTATTAACAGGTGGTTCACTAGATGGTGTGATTATAATTTGGGACAAGTGATCATCTACTGCATTCTCTGTTCCTTTCTTGTCTTTGATTTCTAGGTCAAATTTTTAAAGGAGCAAGATCCATCGAATTAAGTGCGCCTTAGCTTCTTTCTTTGCTAAGAGATGTCTAATGGCTGAGTGGTCAGTATACACAATGATGTGGGACCCAATCAAATAGGATCTAAATTTTTCAAGAGTAAAGACAATGGCTAGAAACTCCTTTTCAGTGGTAGTGTAATTAAGCTGTGCATCATTTAAGATTTTACTAGCATAGTAAATAACTCTAGATAGCTTATCAATTTTTTGACCTAGAACTGCATCTACAGCATGATTAGATGCATCGTACATGAGTTCAAAGGGTACAGTCTAGACAGGTAGGTGAATAATGGGAGCTGAAACAAGTGCTTTTTTAAGAAACTCAAAAGATTCTAGGCACTCGAGAGTAAACTCGAATTTTACTTTCTTTGCTAACAAGTTGGTCAACGGGCGAGCCACTTTGTTGAAATTGGCTATGAACCTTCTATAGAATCCAGCATGTCCTAAAAATAAATAAATTTTCTTAACAGATTTGGATGGTGGAAGACTCACAATCAGGTCTACTTTGGCCTTGTCTACTTTAATTTCTTTTTATGAAACTACATGGCCAAGAACTATGCCCTCTCTAACCATGAATTGGCATTTCTCCCAATTAAGAACTAAGTGCTTCTCCTTACATCTTTCTAGGACATATCTCAAATGATCTAAGCATTCAGGGAAGGTAGGGCCAAAGATAGAAAAGTCATCCATGAAAATTTTGAGAAATCATTCAACCATATCAAAAAAAATTTTAATCATACATCTTTGAAAGGTTGTTGGTGCATTGCATAATCCAAAGGGCATGCATCTATAGGCAAAGGTTTCGAATAGACAGGTGAATGTAGTCTTATCTTGATCTTCAGGGGCTATGAGGATCTGGTTATAGCTGGAGTATCCATCAAGAAAATAGTAGAACTCTTGTTCAACTAATTTTTTCAATATTTGATCAATAAATGGCAAAGAAAAATGATCTTTCCTTGTTGCCGCATTCAATTTTCTTTAATCTATATAGACCCTCCATCCCGTTTGGGTCCTAGTCGGGATATGTTTATTTTTCTCATTCTGGACCACTGTTACCCCAAACTTTTTGGGTACCACTTGAACCGGACTTATCCAAGAACTATCTGAGATTGGATAAATTATTTCATTATCAAGTAACTTCAAAATCTCTTTCTTGACTACATCTTTCATAGCTAGATTGAGTCTTCTCTGAGCATCTCTAGTTGGTTTAGCCCCTTCTTCTAGGTGTATCCTATGTTGAACTATGGAGGGGCTTATTTCCTTAATGTCAGTCATGGTCCAGCCTGTTGCTTCTTGATTCTTTCTCAGGACTACTAATAACTCCTCTTATTCATGATTTAGGTCTGATGCAATAATTATAGGCAAGGTTTCTGCTAGACCTAAATAAGCATACTTAAGGTGCTTGGGGAGGGATTTTAGTTCTAATTTGGATGCCTCTTCTATTGATGGCTCGGATGATGGTTTAGCCATTTTCATGATTGGTTCAGTGGGAGGCTTCCATCTTTGGTTAATCTTGTGGTCAATAGGTGTTTCATCAATGTCTTCATATTCATGGTTAGCCAAATACTTGACTCCAGATCGACTTCTTCATCGCTAATGTCAATCGATTCATAAATTTCATCTTGGATTACCTTTATATTAGCATGCTGGATGGATTTCTGTTCTAGATTAAATATATTTAATTCAATGGTCATATTCCCAAAAGATAGCTTCATAAGTTTATTTCTATAATTGATTTCAGCATTAGCAGTTGCTAAGAAAGGTCTTCCTAAAATAACTGGTATATGACCCTTAGGATTTGAAATTGGTTCGATCTCTAAAATGATAAAGTCTACAGAAAAGATAAAATTACCAACCTTGATTAAAACATCTTCTACCATTTTCTTAGGGATCCTAAAAGATCGGTCTGCTAATTACAACGTGATCCCTGTTGGTTGTAGTTTTTGCAATCCTAATTGCTCGTAAACTAAATAGGGCAAAATATTGACACTAGCTCCTAAGTCTAGCAAGGCCTTCTCAATGTGGGTTTCTTTGATAACACATGAAATTATCGGAGATCTTGAATTCTTATATTTTATTGGCACATGACTTGATAAGTAAGAGCTCACACTTGCAGCTAAGAATGCTCTCTTAGATACATTGGTAGTCCTCTTTTTGGTGCAAAGGTCTTTTAAAAAATTAGCATAGGTTGGTACTTGTTGGATCATGTCTAATAGAGAAATATTTATTTGGACTTGTTTAAACACCTCTAATTTTTTATCCAAATATTTCATTTTTTTTAGACTTTAGTCAATTTGAAAAAGGAGCTCTATGAGTTGTGGGAACAGGACTGGATGTACTATCAATTTCAGGTGCTTGAGTTTGTAAGGTAGGTTGTTCATAAAGTTATTCAGTAGATGAGTTCTTTCTATTGTCAGATGTACCTACCTTGTTATCTAGTTATTTTTTCGATCTTAAAGTATGAATGGTATTCACTTGATTGACTTGATTTTCATGTTGGGGTCGTGGACCATTTTGGTTTCTCGGGTTGGCTAGGTAGCCTACCTCGTTCTTGCTCATTGATGGTAGATGCTAGCTAACCTACCTGCATTTCTAGATAGGCTATGGCCTGGGTGTTAGCATTTAAGAGTTGGCCCATGGTTTGCATGAAATTACTCAATGTAGCATTGGTGTCAGCATTGGATTTGGCTAGGACTTTCAGACTTTTCTCTAAAGAATTAAGTTTCTTTTCAGGATTATTGAATCATGGTGGGTTATTTAACACAGGGTTGGACCTTGGGTTTTGCTGGTTGAAACTGGGACCGCCTATGTTTGGGTTCTGTGATCATGAGAAGTTTGGATGATTCCTCCATCCTGAGTTATATGTGGATGCATAAGGATTGTTCATTGGTTTTTGGTATGTAGCATTTACCTGTACACACCCATTCTCTATTGGATTTATCAGGAGAGGAAAGTCTTCAAGGATATGATTTGGTGCACTACACCTACTGCACATGGATGCAGACACATGGTTCACACTAGCTGTTCTCTGTAGTTCTAAGGCCTCTAACCTACGTGTTAGGATTGCAGTTTTAGCATCTACAGTTAGGAAGGTTTGAACTCGGTACATTTCACCTCTTGAAGGTGTTGATTTTTCTAGTTTCCTAGTTGTTTTCCATTGTAGACTTTTCTCGGTTAGGTCTTTTAGAAATTGCCAGACCTCATTGGGCTCTTTATACATAAATTGATCTTGGCACATTGACTCTAGCATGATTCTAAAATTTGAATCTAGTCTCTAATAAACTATTTGGCATAGCCTCCAGGTTTCTATTCCATGGTGTGGGCATTGGGTCAAGAGATTCTTAAAATGATCGAAATACTTCTAGAATGACTCGCTAGCTAGTTGGTAAAATTAGTTTATCTCATTTCTAATTCTAGCTATCTTATGATGGAAAAAGTACTTTTTAAGGAACACTCTTACAAAGCCCTCCCAGATCGTGATAGATTGATTTGGTAGGCTATATAGCCACTTTTTGACATTATCGTTAAGGACAAAATTGATTAGTCTCAACTTGATCTCATCCTCAGAAAGTTGTTGTAACCTCATAGTTGCACAAACCTCTTCTAATTTTCTAATGAATATATATGTATCCTCTTTTTCAATAAAATTTGGAAGCATATTAATCATTTGGGATTTAATTTCAAAATTATTTGCAGTAGGTTGGGGCAACCTGATGCAAGAAGGTTGGACAGACCCAACTGAATAACATAAATCCTCAAGGATTTGGGGTTGATTGGTTTCTTTCAATTTAGGGACTTTAAGGCTTGACATAGGAATCAAGTCAATTTTAACTAGTCGACCTGAAATTCTTCTCCATGAAGAAAGTGAAGAATTCACTTTGTTTTATATATTTTTTATTATTTTTAAATTTTTTTAAAAGAAAAGATAAGAGGAAGAAGAATTAGTTAATGTTGGTGTGAAGTCTGATCGTCGTCGGAGAAGCGCTGGAGTCGAAAAGGATGAGGTCGCCACTGGTGACCTGTAAAATAAGTCTCGATCAGAGCCTAGGGAGTGGCTCCAGCAAGATCCTCGGATGATCAAGTCAGCTCTTTCGGCCAACAGAAATGGAGTACTCAGTAGAAAAAATTATGGAGTATTGAGAAGGAGAAGAGAGCTTGGAGAAAATGTATCTGGAGGGTCCCTTTTATAGCCTAAAGTCTATAACAAACTGATAGTGACAGCCACAACTGCTTGGTAGTGGAGTGTTCAAGGCCACGTGAGGTTTGTTATGGAGAGTGGTATCCATTATCGTGACGTGCTGGCCTATTGGAGACCCAATAGTTGGAGTTCGGATGGAGTAGTTGTAGGTGACGAAGGGCTCTTGGATGTTGTCATTCTGAAAGAGTTCAAAGGCTCTCAGGATTGATCATGCACTGGCTTTCATTTGGAATGTTGAAGGCGTACGCCGTGGTCCTTTCAGATGGCTAGAGGAATTCTCCCAAAAGAGGACTCCAGCAGGAGTTCGGCTGGTGAAGAAGCTCAAAACACGTTCGATTGAAAGGAGTCCGATCGTGAGGGGTCCGCTTGGGCTGAGTACTGACTGACGGCCGCAATAAGCAAGCATGATTGAAACATTGATCTCTGCCATTCATTTGGGGTTTGGCTAATCCTAGAGTTGCTCACTGGTGAATAATAATAAAGTGCTAAAGTTCATCTGGGATAGTTCAAAAGAAGTTCGACTACTGGAGGAGCCTGACTAAGATTGCAAAAAAAAAAGGAGATCCAAGGAAGTTCGTTCGAGTGGGGCCACATAGGCTATCAAAAGGAGATCGGCCGAACGGGATGCGTAGGAGCCAGAAGCTTGGTCAGTTCTCTAGGGCAGAAGTATTGACCATTCAAGTTCGTCTGGGGAAGGAATCTGCAACGCCCTATCCAACCCAAAATCGGTCATCCCAACCAATCGGGATTATCTAATTATAGTGTTGGAGGTCGGCCATCTCAGAATGATTTAGAATTCGAATACTCCCATGGGTTAAGGTTCAGTTTTTATAGCGACAATCAGACGAAACTGATTAAGATTCGAAATCTTAGCCGACCTTCGGCAGGCGTGGATTTATCCCCAATACTAGTCCCTCTACTTTCGAGTTTGAAGTTTGAAGGATGGGAGTAAAATGGAGACTAGCAAAGTTCGATGGATTTTCAAGCCTGTTGGGTTTCCTGCGCTTGGGTTGGATGGAAAATTTTGGCTTTTATCAGGCTGGCATTGAAGCTTCATAAATGCACGACGATCAGAAGAGATGTTCTCGAATTTTCCACAAGAAGTCTGCTCGAAGTATAGCGCTATTAAGGATCTATCCGTTGGAAGCTTTCTATCTTGATGAGTGGGACACGCGTCGATCAGAGATTGGTTGGAGGAAATCTATAATCATAACTGCCTTGGGACTCCAGGGGCTACTTAAACCTGCCTTCCTCCTTCGAGTCCCTACCTCTTCTAAAATCTTCATCTCCTTCGTCTGGTTTTCTTCTCCATCCCATGCGAGAGTTCAAGCTTATTCCTTCATTTTCTTTGGTTTCTGGTTCACCTCCATTCGATTTTCATTTCATTCATCATCTTCTTGCTCTTTCCAGTCGATTTAGGTCAGCCCTCTGACACTTTTTTGAATTATCTCTGCATTTTTTGCTTTCTCGCTCTTTCTGTTCTTGTTGAAGTATGAACATCTTATTTTTTCTTAATTTTTGGATGATTTCTTAATTTTATCTTGATTCAAATATCTAGCGAGGGATCCTGATCGACCTATTCTAGGAGCCCAACCTCTCTAATCTTGGTGAATCCACCTCTTGAGGAGGTTGAACCCTTGGTGTCAGCCTCTCCTTTTGTGCTTGTGACCATTTCTCATGGACTTCAATCTGACGACCTTTCCTTAGCTAAGATTCGATTTGGGATTCCTTCCAAATATGAGCTTGAACTCCCTAGGCCCGACGACCAAGTTTGCTCACCCCCTTTCGATCGAACTTGTCTGTATGTTGAAATCCTTTGGGTCAGGCTTAGGTTACCCTTGCCTCCTTTTGTAGTCGACCTATTCAGGTTTCTTAGTATCTCTCTTGCTGCTATGGCACCGAATTTCTTTAGATTCATCATAGGCATCCGACCTACCATTTTCTTATTCTGCAACTTCTTTACCTTCAAACGCCATCCAACCATCAAGGACATGTGGTATGTATCTCTGCAATTTGGTAAGAAGAGACTGCTCAAAGGTGCTCCTTCATCTGTTCATGGCTGGAAGGAAAAATTCCTTTTTATTTTCCATCCATCCCTAGGATTAGGACTTCCTCTATGGGCCGAG
Source organism: Cocos nucifera (assembly GCA_006176705.1). NCBI lineage: Eukaryota > Viridiplantae > Streptophyta > Magnoliopsida > Arecales > Arecaceae > Cocos > Cocos nucifera. The sequence continues at coordinate 43,993 of QRFJ01003021.1, read as the reverse complement.
ATAAGAGAATCTGTCCGCCAAGCCCGCCGACTTGAAAATGAGGATCGGAGTTCGATCAATAAGCTAAAGTCCTTTGACGCTCCACCAATCCCTAGACTTCTAGACGAGTAGATCTTGTTTAATTTCGGTCTCAGTCCTCTTAACCCAATAGGTAGTTCTTCATATTCAGTTAGTTGGGTAGTATTCATTCTTCTGACTTTCTAACTTCATCTTTTTTGTAGAAATGACTCCATAGGAATCGAACTGCTTGACGAAGAGAATCCAAACCCTTAAGAGGAAGGGCGATTCTTCCGACGAACCACAGAAGAAGGCTTGGACTGGAGAGTCGAGCCAGGCCATGCTAATTCGGTCTGTGTCGGCCCTTGAGCATGCCATTATCGTGTCGAGCCCAGCTCTATCTGATGAAGCCTCCACTCCTGCTCCTGATTGGCAAGAGGAAGTCATGGAGAGGAAGAAGAAGAAGAAGGTCGTCAGCAAGAAGGTTGGATAGAAGGCTAAGAGCTTCGAAGGAGAGGACCTTAGTCAAGAACAAGATTTTTTGTTTGATCGAGAGGTCATCCAGTCGCTGATGGAGGAAAGCATCCTTTCCCACATCGTAGAAAGGATGCATCAGAAGGACAACGCTAAGAGATTTGATGAGTCCTTCGCTGCCTTCCTAGAGATAAGTGGCTTATTCTGATTTTGACTTCATGCCTTTAGGCTTTAAAGTTGGGATCTTTTAGGATTCTAACTCTCTTTTTATTTTGCAGTTGGGATAGTACCTTTTTTCCCACTCCGAGGTGGCAAATCAAAATCGGGCCGAAGCTTCTAGGGCTTTGGAGGAAGCCCATGCCAAAGCTAAGAAGGCTCGGGCTGAGGTCGATGTTCTGAAGGTTGCCTCAGAGACCCACTCGTCTGAAGTTGAACGCCTTTAGAAGGAGTTTGGAGAGGAGTGCGGCGAGATGGCGAAGCTAAGGGCTGAGCAAGCTCTGGAGAAGGAGGAGAAAAGGAAGGCGCAGGAGGAGGTTAATGCCACCATAGAGAGGGCCGTGCAAGACTTCAAGTCTTCCAAGGATATGGAGGATATCAAAACAGCCTTCACCCAAGAAGCCTTCTTGGAAGGGTTCTAGGTTTGCTTAGGGTGGGACGCCGAGAACTTTCCCGACATCTATCTAGACCTCCTTCTAGAAGAACTGGCCCTTCACGCATCAATGCCGAGGTTGCCCCTACCACCCATGCCGATGAAGCTGCTTCAGCAATTCTAGAATCCATAGGTGCAGCATCCGAGCCTGCTCGAGAGCTGGAGGTGGCCGAGAACGTCTCGACCTCTTCAGTGGGCGAGCCACTCGAGGTCTAAACTTTTGACATCTATGTACCTTTCCTTTTTTTTTGATGAACTAAAAACATTTGAAGTAATGAAAGTGAATCTCTCATTTTCTTTACATTCTACGTTGCATGTGATTTAGAATGCATTCGATAACTAGGGCCATGACCCTCTTTCTCCGGCTAATGTCGAACCCCTGCCTCAGAGAGTTTCGTTCAAGCCTTTGATAAAGGGTTTGAAGAAGGAAGTTCACCAACTAAGAAAAAGATTGAAGAATGCTGAGGACGACCTTCAGGCCTTTCGGAAGAATGCTTCGGAGGCAACCAAAGAAGTCACTTGCCTCCAAAGCCTACACATGAAGGATTCTGTGAGCTTCTGCATCCCGAAGAGAAATTTTGAGAAAGAGCTTGCAGAACTCCGAAAGAGCACGAGCGACAAGTCTTGGGTGCTCACAGTGAAGATCGGCTCTCTTGAAATTAATCTCAAGAAGGTGAAAGAAAAGATCCATATCTTGGAGGAAAGTTCATCATGGTCCACCGATGAAGCCCAGCATGATTGGGATTGATCAAAAAAGTTCTCTCAGTTTTAGAAGCAGCTACAGGATGCTGAAGATCGGTATAAATGTTATCGAGCATCTTGGGCAGGAAAGATGTCCAAACTTGAAGGTGAGCTAAAGGCTGCTAGGGATGAGGCGATCTATTTTCAGAAGAAGTTTTATAGCATTCAGTAGGCTGGATCAAGCAGCAAATCTGAGGAGCTTGTCTTCTTGAGGAGGACTATTGGTGAACTCTCAGAGGCCGTTGGGGTGGAGAAAATAGAAGTTCAATAATTGAAGCTCCAGTTGACCTGCGAGCATCAACCCATCAAGGATGCTGAAGTTGAGTCCAAAGTTTTAAGGAAGCAGTGGCAAAAGCTCGAGGCCAAGATTGAGTACTCCAACAAAATGTACATCGATAGCCTATATAAGAAGAAGGAGCTCGAGGAGGAAATCTTTAGACTGAAGGAAGCTTTGGTGATGGCTAGAGCTGATAGCTCGAAGTATGAAGAGCTCGGACCGCCTTAGGACTTCACCTCCCTTCTTTTTCCTTTATGTAATCAATTTCACCGATTTTCATTTTATCTATAATGCTTTTGTTCTTTCACACGGTTGGTTCCTACCGACCTTCATTTTACTTTAGTGCACCTACTGTGTAATCAATTATATTTGTAATGAACACAACTTTATGACAACATGGTACCTCTTTTTTTTTTTGCTGTCATCTCTTGTAGATGCAATTCTGGATACCTTATTTTTCTTTTGTTTCTAATGAGACGTTTGTCGTGGATGTCAGGCTAGAGGTTCGCTCTGTGGATCAGGATGGGGTTTTACCTTTGGTGTTTGGTGTGGTCATAGCAGAATGCGTACGACAGTCGTTAAGGGGGCCTTGGCCTTTTCCATGCTTTAGATTAGCGAGGTCTTGGCCTTCCATCTTTTGCATGATCGTAGAGGTTCGTCGGATCCATCGGTGGGATCTCTTCCCTCATTTCATCTTGATTTAATGAGGACTTTGGCTTTGCTCATGTTAGGATGAGGTTTTTCTCCTGTTCCTAATAGGCTATAGGGGCGCATTAGGGCCATTGGTAGGGCCTCTCCCCTCATCTTGTCTTAGTTCAATGAGGCCTTTGATCTTGCTCACATTAGGATGAGGTTCTCCTCCTATTTCTAATAGATTGTAGGGCACATTAGAGCCGTTGGTAGGGCCTCTCTCCTCATCTCGTCTTAGTTCATTAAGGCTTTTGACCTTGCTCATGTTAGAACGAGGTTCTCCTCCTATTCCTAATGGACTGTAGGGGCACATTAGGGCCATTGGTAGGGCCTCTTCCCTCATCTCATCTTAGTTCAATGAGGCCTTCGACTTTGCTTACGTTAGGATGAGGTTCTCCTCCTATTCCTAACAGACCAATTTCTAAGTTTTCTGAATTCCAAGGCCACGGAAGTGTCGCTCCTCCGAGCTTCTTCAAGCGATAAGTTTCAGGCCGGATGACCTCCTCTACTTTATATGGACCTTTCCAATTCAGGGCAAGCTTTTCTTGATCTTGAGGCTACGAAATGGATGCTTATTGCAGCACCAAGTCCTCCACTCTAAATGCTTTATTTTTTATTCTAAAAGTTATAGTATCTGGCTACTCTTCGTCTATAGGCTGCCATCCAAACGTGGGCTTCTTCTCTTTTTTTCTCTAGTAGGTTAAGGTTGACTCTGAGGTCTTGTGAGTTACGACGTTCATTGAAGGCCACGACCCATGTTGATGAAAGTTTAAGCTTAATTAGGATGACTGTTTCTATTCCAAAGGCTAAGGCGAACAGTATTTTTCCAGTCGATAGCCTTTGAGTAGTTTGGTACATTTAGAGGTTGTGGTAGAGCTTGTCTGCCCAAGTCTCCCTGCTCTTTCAAGCCTTGCTTTGATGCCCTATAGTAAAATTCTATTGGTCACCTCTACTTCATCATTTGCCTGCGGATAGGCTACTGATGTGAAGTGATGGGAGATGTTTAGGTCTTTGCAGAACTCAGTGAACCTCATTCTAGCAAACTATCATCTATTATCTATTATGAGAGTTTGGGGCAAACCAAATCGATAGATGATTGACTTTCAGATGAAGTTCTGTACCTTAGCCTTAGTAATTTTTATCAATGATTCGGCCTCGATCCATTTGGTAAAGTAGTCGATTACAATTAGGAGGAACTTTCGTTGTCCGGACGCTATTAGAAAGGGGCCAAGAATATTCATTCCTCACTACGCTAATGGCCAAGGTGCGCTTAGTGGAGTAAGCTCAGAGGCCAGGTGTCTTTGTATATTTACATTTCTCTGATAGCGGTCATATTTTTTAACAAACTCTATAGAGTCATGGTACAAGGTTGGTCAATAGTACTCCTACCGAAGTAGCCTTTGTGATAGGGATCTGACTCCTATATGACTTTCATAAATCTCCTCATGCACTTTTCATAATGCGAAATTGGCCTCTAAAGGTCGGAGACATCTTAAGAGCGGTAGAGAATACGACTTTTTATATAGCTTGCCTTCATATAGAACATATCGTGAAACTTGATTTCTGAGCTTCCGAGCTTCTTTTGGATCATGAGGAAGAACTCCATCCTTGAGGTAGGCAACTCGCGGGTCATTCTAGCTCGGCTCGTGCTCAGCTTGCAAAACAAGCTGCGACTCCTCCGAGCTTGAGCACTTTAGAACTTCAAAAAATACTTCTTAGGGCAGTTATGCTAGGGCTAAAGTGGATAATTTAGAGAGAAGGTCGACTCTCATATTTTTTTCCCTCGAAATCTGTTGAATGCAAAAACTGTCGAAAGCCAAAGCCAAGTTTTTTACTTTCTCAAGATACTTCATCATGCTTTCCTCCCAAGCTTCGTAGTTGCCGTTAACTTGTTCGACCATCAGTTAGGAATCATTGTAGATCTGGAATCAATCTACTTTTAATTCTCTTACTATTTTTAATCCAGCAATCAGGACTTCATATTTGGCTCCATTATTAGTTATAGAGAATTCGAAGCATAGTGCATATTTAGCGACGACTTCTTAGGGGCTAACTAAGACCAACCCCATGCCTACTCTAGTGGTGTTGGATGAACCATCCACATACAAGATCCAAAAACCTTCAAGAAGGTCGGCATTCTCTTTTAGGGGGCACGATTGCAACCACGAAATGCTGGTTTTGCTCTATTTAAGCTCAGCTTCATCTGGAATGGTACATTCTACTATGAAGTCTGCTAATATCTGGGCTTTGATCGATGGCCGAGGTTGGTAGTTGATGTTAAATTTTGTAAGCTCGATTATCCATTTTACAATTCTTCTGAAGCATCCATTCAATGGAGGATTGCTTTAATTGGTTGATTCGTGAGGACAGTTATAGTGTGTCCCTGAAAGTAAGGTCGGAGTCTTCTGACGGTAATCAGAAGAGAGTAAGTTAATTTTTTTAATTCAGATTACCTGATCTCTACATCCCTGAGGATCCATCTTATGTAGTAGATCGACTGCTGTGCTTTTCTCTCCTCCCTGACCAGGACTGCTGCCAGGGCTGTCGGAAAGACTGCTAGGTATAAGAATAATTCTTCTCCAAACTCAAGCTTTGCCAGCAGTGGGGATGAGCTGAGGTAGTTTTTAAGCTCTCCAAACATCCATTGGCATTCTGGCATCCAGCAAAAGTTCTTTGGTTGTTTGAGAACTTGAAAGAAGGGCATGCATCGTTCGATCGATTTTGAGATGAAGTGGTTTAGGGATGCCACTTTTTTACTCAGACATTAAATTTCTTTAATTATTTTTGGAGCAGCCATCTCCTGAATTGCCCTAATTTTCTCTGGATTTGCCTCAATCCCGTGCCTCGACATCATGAATCCTAAGAACTTTCCCAAGATTACACCGAAAGTGCATTTGGTTGGGTTCAGCTTCATCTTGTACTTCTTAAGTGTGCTGAAGGTCTCTTCAAGATCGGTGATATGATTTATTAAAGCTTGGCTCTTGACGAGCATGTCATCCACATTCACCTCCATGTTTTGGTGGATCTACTCCCTGAAGATTTTGTTGATCAGTTATTGGTATGTTGCCCCTGTATTCTTGAGTCCAAAAGGCATAACCTTGTAATAGTAAAGACCTCAGTTAGTAACAAAAATGGTTTTCTCCTCATCTTCTAGCACCTCCGAATTTGGTTATAATCGAAAAAGGCGTCCATGAAGGTGAGGAGCTCATGTTCCGAGGTTGCATCCACCAACTGATCAATCTTGGATAGAGGGTAACTATCTTTTGGGCAAGCTTTATTCAGCTTCTTGAAATCTATACACATTCTCCACTTGCCATTCACCTTTTTGACGAGCACCATGTTTGAGACCCAGCTTAGGTAGTTAACTTTATGGATGAATCCAACCTTGAGGAGCTTGTCAACTTCTTCTGCAATTGCTTTCTACCTCTTTGGAGTGTGGTTGCGCATCTTCTCTTTTACTGACTGACACCTAGGATCAGCAGCTAGCAAATGTTCTATGATCTCGGCATCGATTGCCGACATATCCGTTGGAACCCAGGCATAGACATCCGCATTCTTTCGAAGGAAGGCGATGAGTTGCTCTCGAACCTCATTCTCCAAGTTGGAGTCGATCTGCATAGTGTGATCTACATTTCCATCATTCAATGGGATGGAAACGAGATCTTCTAAAGGCTCACCCTACTCCTAGTAAGGTCGTCGTGGACATCCAGTCCATCAACAGGACAAAGGTCAGGCTGTGTATTTTTCTGTAGGGCAATGGAGTAATAGTGCCTTGCCAATGCCTGGTCTCTTCTGATCTCTCCAATTTCACAGCTCGTTGGGAACTTTACCTTTAGATAATAAGTTGACACTACAACTCGGAGCGCATTCAAATCAGGTCAGTCGAGAATAGCATTGTAGGTAGATGAAACTTTTACGACTAGAAAATCAATCTACACTTTAGCTAGCTTTGGGCATTGTCCTACAGCCACAGTCAGAGTTATTATGCTCTCCACTGGCACGGCATCGCCAGTGAAGCCTACCAACAGGGAGTTCATAGGTCCCAAATGGTTATTAGGTAAAGACATTTTTGAGAAAGTATCATAAAATAAAACATCAGCAGAACTTTCATTATCTATCAGAATGCGGCGCATAGCATATTTAGCAATGTTTAAAGAAATTATAATCGCATCATTGTGCGAAAATTGGACTCCTTGGACATCCTCATTAGTGAAAGTGATGGGCTCCTCAGTTCTTTGCCTCTTCTCGGGCTCTACTGATCCGCTAGCCTCCCCTCGCCAAAGTCCCTCAAAGATGGTGTTGATGATGCCAAGGGGTGGCCGATTTGCCTGCTGCTCCTCCTTCGGTGGTTTTGGTTGTGATAGTGCCCTTGGCCAATCTTTCCACCCTTCAGGCCAACGTCGCATGAATCGGCTGCCTCATCTGATGAGCTCTTCGATCTTTCTTGGAGCTGAATGCATTCTTCAGTATCGTGATCATGGTTACGATGATAGAGGCAAAACTTGTTTGGGTTGCGTCTGCCAGGATGGGAGCGCATCCTTTTCGACCTTGGCAGCTGCTCCTTAATCTCCGTCAGTACTTAGGTTTTTGGAGTGTTGAGAAGGGCATAGTTATGGAACCTTCAGAGGGGAGAGCCCCACCATGCCCTTCTATCAGGGCTTCATGGACGATGAGCCTGAGAAGGAGTTTGGGCTCGCTTGCACTCGGAGGGGGGGGAGTCTGGGAGCGCAGCCGAACCTCGTTTGGCTTCTCTTTAGATGCCGACCTGTTTGGCTTGCCCATTCGCTATTCTTCTATGACTTCATTATCTTTGGCTTTGAAGGCCTCTTCTACTCGGGCATAGCCTTCAGCTCGAGCTAACATATCAGCAAAATCTCTAGGATACTTCTTCTCCAGGAAGAACAACAGATTGTTCTTTTGAAGACCGTCTTTTAGTGCGGCCATGGCAATAGAGTCCAGATTCCAAACTTCTAGGGTAGCTATATTGAAGCGGTTGACATAAGCTCGATTGGATTCTCCCTTTTGCTACTTGATGCTCATGAGGGAGTCGGAACCTCGGCGTGGGCATCGATTGCTGACGAAATGAGTGGCGAACTGATAGCTCATTTGGTCAAAAGAGAAAATGGTATTCGACTTAAGGGCTAAGTACCAATTTCTGGCTGCTCCTTTCAAGGTAGATGAGAAAGCTCGGCACAGGATGGCATTGGGCATGTCATGGAGCAGCATCATTATTCGAAAGGTCTCTAGATGGTCAACTGGATCGGAGGTCCCATCGTAGCTGTCGAATTGAAAGAGCTTGAAGTTCAGTGGGATCGATTTCTGTACGATGCGGTGAGAGAAAGGAGGATCGATACAAGTATCATTACCATGGGATGGAGGTGCATAGAGGAGTTTCTCGATCCACCAATTCATCTCTTACAGTTTTTAGTCCAGGAGATCCTCTCGATCACAAATCTCCAAAGTCTTCTAGCTGAATGGGGGCAAAGTCCCTCCCAAGGGAGAGTCATGATCAGAACAGGGGCTCTCGACCCTCTACTTCTCCTTTTCAAAAGTTACCAACCGACTAGCCCAAGTCGGCCATCCCTAGACTAGATTATGGGGTTTCAAAGAAGACTGCTCTAGTCGAATTGATGTCGGAGGCAGTTACTGCAGCATGACCTGCACTGCTTTCGTGAGGCCGCGAACCTCCTGGACTAGCAGGTTGATCTACTCCGCATCCACCATTGCTGCAGGTGGAGCTTGAGTCGTCGGGGTGAAACAGGGATGGATAGATCTGGATGGGATCTGACCGTGGAGGTCGTCGACCATCGGATAGAAGCTTTTCTGAGAGGCATCTTTTTCGGAGAGGACAACTTTGGAGAAGACGAAGAGAGTTCTCTACTGAGCACTCCTTTAAGAATAAGAGAACCTCAGAAATAGAGTGGGGACCCTTCCTCTAGCGCCAATCCTATTGGTGTGAAATCTGATCATCACCGAAAAAGCATTGGAGTCGGAGAAGATGAGGTAACCGCTGGTGACCTGCAAAACAAGTCTCGACTAGAGTTTATGGGGTGGCTTCGGCAAGACCCTCCGATGATCAAGTCAGCTTTTTCGACCAACAGAAATGGAGAACTTAGTGGAGAAAGTTGTAGAGTATTGAGAAGGAGAAGAGAGCTTAGAGAAAACATATCTAGAGGGTTCCTTTTATAGTCCGGAGCCTGTAACAAACTGATAGTGACAGCCACAACCGCTTGGTAGTGGGGCGTTCGGGACCATGTAGGGTTTGTTACAGAGAGTGGTGTCCATTGTCATGATGTGCTAGCCTATTAGAGATCCAACAGTTGGAGTTTGGATGGGATTGTTGCAGGCGATGAAGGGCTCTTGGACATTGTCATTCTGAAGGAGTTCGGAGGCTCTCAAGATTGATCGTGCGCTGGCTTTCATTTGCTATGTTGAAGGCATACGCCATGGTCCTTTCAGATGATTGGAAGAAATTTGGCCAAAAAAGGAGTTCGACAGGGGTTCGATTGGTGAAGAGGCCCGAAAGACATCCAACTGAAAGGAGTTCGATCGTGAGGGGTCCACCTGGGCTGAGTACTGACTGACGGCCGCAATAAGCAAGCGCGATTGAAACATCAGTCTCTGCCATTCATTTTGGGTTTGGCCAATCCCAGGGTTGCTCACTGGTGAATAATGATAAAGCGCTGAAGTTTGTCTGGGGTAATTTGAAAGAAGTTCTACTACCGAAGGAGCCCGACTAAGATTGCAAAAAAATGAAGATCTAAGGAAGTTCGTCTGGGTGGGACCACATAGGCTATCGGAAGGAGATCGGCTGGATAGGATGCGCAGGAGCTAGGAGCTTGGTCGGTTCTCTGGGGCAGAAGTATTGACCGTTCAAGTTCATCTAGGGATGGAATCTGCAACGCCCTGTCGAACCCAAAACTGATCTTCCCAACTAATCAGATTATCTAACTATAGTGTTGGAGGTCGGCCATCTCAGAATGATTCAGAATTCAAATACTCCCATAGGTTGAGGTTCAATTTTTATAGCGGCAACCATACGAAACTGATTAAGAATCAAAATCTTAGCCGACCTTCGACAGGCATGGATTTATCCCCAATAATTAAGATTATTTTTTTTATTTTTTAAATACTTATCAAGCAATTATCTATCCTAGGTTATCCTAATTTTAGACAGCTCCTAACTACAAAAGTTATCTTCGAGCACTCCAAGTTCGAAATTGACTAACCAAATCGGCCAGATAAGTATAAGGTCGATGAGAGTCCCTCCATTGCTTTTCTTAGACATCAATTAGATTGGCCAGGTAAGCGAACAGAACCAATTAAAAATCACTTTTCTTCGACCCCAATCATCCTATAAACCACTTTCCTAGACACCGACAGGCCAACCAACTTAAACCCGATCCAACTCTTGGATTTTCTTTTCCTAATGAGCTTGGATGTCCCTAGGGTTGATGTCTAATTGATTTTATTTAAGATTAAGATGAATGCAAATGAGAAAACTTGTTTGTGGGCTAAGGAAGGATGATAAAATTTTTATCTTATCTTATTTAGGTTTGTGCCCTTAAAGTAGTTTAAATATGCTTATGCACAACCAATAAGAATAAACAAGTTTTAATTAAAAAAAATTAATACTGAACTAAGATCAAATTAGTAAGCTAAAAGAAAAGAAAAAAGTTAGATTATATACCTGATTTTCAGCACTCATCAATTTTTTATAAAGCAAGATAAAAAGAAAAAAATTAGAAAGGTTCGACTAAAATTAAACTAAAAGCACGAAGAATAAGAATTTGAAACATAATTTAAAACATGCCAATTCCCCTACAATGGTGCCAAAAACTTGATGTGTCTTAAAATTAACCGCAAGTGCATGATGTGCAAAGTAACACGTCCTACGAGTATGGGTCGATTCCATGAGAAATTATATGTGAATTATGTTCAAACTTTGCTCAGGCGAGCTTTAACAAAGAGTTTTAGAAAATTGATTGATACTACTAAATAGTAAATTAATTGCAGAGAATAATAATTTAAGGATCTCAGACTTTTGAATCCACTAGATCAATTACTTAGAAAACTTTTTTAAGATTTCTCTTATGATGTTTCTTGATCAAGGTATAATACATGGACAAGCATTCATCCTAATTAAAGAACTCTCCTTTCAATTACTTCTCTTGTGTTACCCAGGTATGGACTATGAAGGGACCGTGATGCAACAATAATCCATCAAAGTTTTCCACAAGAAAGAAGAGAAAAAAAATTAATAAAATTATAGTCCTTCTTCCTGTTATCCTTCTTGCACCGAATCAAGCATGAACTATAAAAAGATTGAAACCCAATGATAGTCCATCAAGTCTCTTGGCAAGACGCTTGAAGGAAGAAGAACTCTAAAAAAAAATAAAAGTTAAAGAAAAATCCTAAGAAGAGCTTCTAATTATGGTTTAGCTTCATCGTAAATCCCAGAGAATTGCTTAGTTAGATATGATTTAAATTAAAATTTTAAAATTATTTAAAATTAAATTCTATGCTACTTGCTGAAATTTAAATTTAGAAATTAAAGATTTGTAGAAAGTAAATAAGCATGAAAATTAAACTATCCTATATGCAGAAAAAAATTGCAAGAATTAAATTGTAAGAATTTAAACTATCTTATTTGCTGAAAATAAAAATTAAAGAGAAAGAAACTAATTTTTATTACTGATAAAAGTTTCTAATACAAGAAGAAGATTTTTAACTTCCAAGCTATTAATAGAGTTTGGAGTTGAAACAAGAAAATAAAAACATAATAAACATCTCCTGGCCAATCTTTTTCTGGTTAACACTTTTTCTTATATGTTGGAAGGATGGAAGAAAGTGAAAATAAGATAGAAAAAAATTTTATGAATATATATTTCTACCAGTTATATGGGCTTCTATAAGAATTGTGGTATGGAGAGATATTTTTAAGATAGAGATATTGGATTTTATTCATAGGTGTCAGAAGAAAGAAGAATTTTATATTTTTTAGATATGAAACTAAAAAAAAATATTTAAAAAAAATGAATGATTGAGATTGAAGTGATAAAAAAATTTAAAAGAATGAAATGAAGATGATGAAAAATTAGATAAGGAGGGAAGTTACCGCTTAATTTAAATTTTTTTTTTTTTTTTTTTGCTTTCTTGAATCTCGGACATTCATTTCTCCTTTCCACGTTGATTTCCTGCCTCCTCCGCATGAAGACCCGCTCCTCGCACGGTGTCCCATGTCATCATGCTACACATCGCGTCATTCACCAGCTCACGCGCTAAAAACTTCTCCCAAGTAGGTAGGAAAACTTCTTCTCCTCTTATAGTGCCTTAAATGCATGTGGGCCCCATTTGATTTGGGTTGAATTTGGCTTACATTTCTTTTGAGTTTTAGCCGAGTTTGAGTTGATTTTGGGCCGAAGCTTGGTTTATCTTTCATTCTCCATCCTAGATCCGATTTATATCTAATTCACTTCAAATTTTATGCAGTCCATTTATAATCTTAGTGTACAGTAGCTTGAATTTGAGAAATGGTTGATTTAAAAATAAATCATAACATTTGTCAAATTTTCTAAAAAGAAACATAAAAAATATCAAATACTAAATATTTAAAATTAAATAACCAAGATATTAATACTTTTCATATTAAATTATTACACTTATCACAAACCTCCGATCAAATCAGGATCCATTTTTCTAAGCGATTAGATCATCATAGGATCTGATCAGATCAAATCTAATTGAATCAAATTCAATTGGACTTGATCAATTCCTCATCGCTCAATCAAATTGAGCTAATCAGCAATCTTATTGCTAATTAATCCTCTAATAATAATTGAGTTCCAATCCAGTAGAATCTTTTGATCAACCATCAGATCGGTAGGAACTCCTATCGTGTATGATCCCATAGGTTCTAATCTTAAATCGGTAACATAGAAACTAATTTTCTGTACCAATCGATGTGACCATGTAGCAATGGTACTCGATGTTTGCATAGATTAAAAATCGTAATGCAACATCAATGAACCTATGGCATATGGCTACCATATAATTCATTCCCTTGATCACAATTCTCATAGGATGATATAGGATTAACTGCCAATCCTAAAAATTCATTCATATTATATTTTAAAATTTAGCATTTATCATATGGACTACCCCGATTGAGGATTTGCTAAATTGAAATATAGCTATGTACTTGCTCCAACATTTCGATGGGTCAATCCCATCTTGACTCACGCATCGATAAGTCAATTATTTGACTGCACCCAGTAACCTTCCATCACTGAATTAGAAATTTAAGTAGTCCAGTATCTAAGTGCAGTGAGTTGCTTGCAAGTTATTATGGTGATCTCAGGTCTAAGGGATACTTATACCCATATCCTTTGCGAGCAATCTTGGCAGAAGAGAGCTCCATAGTTGGGTCATGATCGGTAAAATGTATCCCTACATTTTATCTGCATGCCATAATAGCATCACCATACTTCTTGGTTAAGAGGACAACCAACACTTATAGCACACAATGACCTACTCTTGATTAACGTTGTCGTCCTAGGTAATAACGAATCATTTGGTCGCGATCAGTTTATGGACTAAATGATAAATCCTTCTTTGTCGAGTCTAAATAGTCCTAAGGACTTCATCATAAAGAGTTCATTATAAAAAGATGCACAAAATGATGAAATTATCAGAATAATAATTTTATTTAATTAAAATTTAGGTATAAATTATATTTAGCTTAACCATCTATAACCTAAATGATTGGCTTTAGGATATATTTTCTAACAACTTTCACTTAGACTAAAGCCACTCAGAACAGTATCGAATACCCATCTTCCATTTATGATTATCGAACTCTTTGATTTTGAGAGCTTTAGTAAATAGATCAGCCACGTTCTCCTTTCTATCGATCTTCTGAAGCTCGACATCATCTCATTCCATGATCTCTCATACTAGGTGATAGCATTGTAGAATATGCTTGGTGCATTGATGTGCCTTCGGCTCCTTCATTTGAGTTATGGCTCCAATGATGTCACAGTATAGCAGAACCAGACCATCCAAGGAGGATGCCACTTTCAGCTCGTTGATGAACTTTCATAGCTACACAGCTTCCTTCACAACATCAGATGCCGTGACATACTCTGTCTCGTACACAGAATCAATCATAGTATGCCATTTGAAACTTTTCCAACAGACCGCTCCACCATTCAGGATAAATACATAACCTGATATACTCTTACTATCATCATGATCTGATTGAAAATTAAAATTAGTATATCCTACAAGTTTCAAGTTAGTATCTTCATAAATAAGCTACTGGTCCTTAGTATTTCTCAAATATTTTAGGATTGTCTTCACAACCATCAAGTGATTCTCATCTGGATCAAACTGGCATCTGCTCACTACCTCTAGTGAGTGTGCCACATCTGGTTTCGTACACATCATGGCATACATAATAGAATCCACTATTAAAGCAAATGGTATTCTACTCATACACACTCTCTCTTGAGGAGTTGTCAGACAATCCCTCTTTGAGAGAGAAATTTTATGGCCTATCGAGAGATAGCCCTTCTTGAAATTCTCCATGCTGAATCTTTTCAGCATGGTATCAATATACGTGGATTGGAATAATAATCTTTTAGATATATCTTTATAGATTTTCATTCCTAGGATATAGGATGATTCTCCTAAGTCCTTCATGGAGAATTGCGACGATAGCCTAACCTTTATTCCATATAGAGTAGGGATCTCTTTTTCGATCAAGAGAATGTCATCGACATATAGTACAAGAAATACAATTACAGAATCATTAGCCCATTTATATATGCAGGATTCCTCTCTATTCTTAACGAAGTCATATATTCTGATCATCTTATCAAAATGCATGTTCTAACTCCGAGATGCCTGCTTCAATCCATAGATGGATCTCTGAAGCCTGCACAACCTAAACTCATCTATAGATGTAAACCCCTCAGGCTGTATCATGTGCACCTCTTCATCTAGCTCTCCATTAAGAAAAGCTCTCTTCACATCCATTTGTCAGATCTCATAGTCTAGGTATGTTGCTATCGCAAGCATAATTTGAATGGACTTGAGCATTGCTACTGGAGAAAATATCTCGTCATAGTCAATACCATAATGCTGACGGTATTTCTTGGCAACTAGATGAGCTTTATAGGTCTCCACCTTTCTGTCTGCATCTCTTTTTCTTTTGAAAATTTACTTATACCCAATGAATTTTATCTCTTTAGGTGGATCAACCAGTGTCCATATACTGTTGATCTTTATGGACTCCATTTCGGACTTCATGGCTTCTAGCCACTTATCAGAGTTAGATCTCTGCATGGCATCTATGTAAGTGATTGGATCCTCATCGTTCTCATTGAGTTCAATAGGATCTCCATTCCAAATCAAAAAATCACAGTATCTATCTGGTTAATATGGTACTCTATCGGATCTCCTTAAGGATGCCTCTACAATAGGCTTTAGATTTGATCTTATTAAATCTAGTTCTGTAGGTTCACTTGAATGTATCGATTTTTCTACCTATCGAACTTCACTAAGCTCAACATTAGAGGCAATAGTTTCTTTCATAAGGAACTTCTTTTCCAAAAAGACTATTCTATTACTGACGAACATCTTTTGCTTTTCAGTAAGGTAGAAGTAATATCTCCTAGTTTCTTTGAGGTATCCTACGAACAAGCATTTATCAAACCTAGATCCAAGCTTTTTTGGTTGTAAATATTTTACATAAGTCGGACATCTCCAAACCCTAAAGTGAGAGAGTGTCAGCCTACACCCAGTCCAAATCTCATATGAAGTTTTTGCAACAGACTTGCTTAAAATATTATTAAAAATAAAATAAGCAGTCTTGAGTACATATCTCTAGAATAAAATTGACAGACTCGCAAATCCCATCATGGATCGAATCATGTTCAACAGTATCCGATTCCTCCTTTCCAACACACCATTATAGTGTGATGTTTCAGAAGGGATCTATTGTGAGAGAATCCCATTCTCTCCTTGATATGTCAAAAATTCATTAAAAATGTATTCACCTCCTTGGTCTGATCGAAGAGTTTTAATACTCTTTTCAAGTTATTTTTCTACCTCATTTTGATATCGTTTGAATATTTCAAATAAATCGAATTTACTCTTCATAAGATAGACATACCCATATCTAGATAGATCATCAGTAAATGTAATCAAGTAGTAGAACCAACCTCTAGCACATGTGCTCATAGGTTCATATACATCAGTATGTGCTAGATCTAGAAGATCAATGGTCTGTTCATCCTTTTCAGTAAAAGATGATTTAGTCATCTTATCAAGAAGACATGACTCATAGGTATTTAATAATTCATAACTATTAATGTCAGGGATACACTTCTTGACTAGTCTATTAATCCCATTCTTATTTATATGACCGAGCCTACAGTGCCAAAGATAGGCATCGAAGACATAATCTAGTTTTAGACATTTATTAGACATGTACATTACACTAATAGACTGTGATAAAATATAAATATCATTTCTTAATTATCCTTACATTACTATAATACCATTCATAATAATATCATAATAATTTTTTTATTGACAAATAATAACCATCTAGATCAAAAGCCAAATAGATATTATGTTTATTATAAAAGATGGACAATAGTGACAATCACTTAAAATAATAATATTATTTTTGAAAAATAGCTTAAGAGTTTTCAATGCTAGGACTGAAACTTTACTTCCATCCCCAACATTAAGGAATCTATCGCCATTCTTAAACTTTCTACCAATTTAAAGTCCATGCAATGAATTGCATATATGAATCGAACTCCCAGTATCTAATACCTAGGTAGGTGTATCACATACAGAGAAATTGCAAGATGTTATCATGTAACAGCCTTGACTAGCAACCACTTGTCGATTTCTTCTGTTCAACCTATTCAGGTCAAGAGGATAATTTTTCTTTGGGTCTGCCTGATTTGGGTCAATACTAGACTCATTTTTAGGTCCTAAATGCTTGTCACTATCCAACAATGAACAGAGTGGACTTACACTAGCCATTCTATTTATCTGAAAGAAAAATATGAAATCTCATTAGTACTTAAATTAATTAATCTAAAAGACTTAGACTTTAGTCTAAGGATCCTTCCACTATTTTTAAATGAATTGGTAGCCTCAATCTCTAATTCGAAAAATTACACTAACTCCCTAGTAGGTACTGGAATCCACATAGACTACAACCAGGCCCGAGGAATGCTTTGGCTAACTCGCATGCATCTATAGGTAGGTTCACAATCAATTATTTCTTTAAATAATTTTTAGTAATTAGGTTTTGCCCCAGAAGCCAATTCAGTAGGCTATGGCCTCCACTGAAAAGGTCTGGGTAGGTCCAACCATTAACATGATTGACTTTAGTGCATCAAACCAATGATAATCAGATCTGAAGAAAGGTCTAGCTAACCTGATTACCATTAAGAGAGTGCGACCTAATCATCATATGATGGATAGTAATTCTAATATTCAGATGCATACTAAGTGTAAGGAATCTCTAATGTCTAACTAGAATATTGGACTCATTACTATTCACCTTTTTGGAAGGCTTTGACTTAGTTATCCTCATAATCTTATCATTTTAAGGATCTAATAATTTAGAAAATTTAATTTACTTATAATTTTAGATAGAAAGGATACGGACCATATTGCTTCCACTGACGTTACCAAGTCAAATCCTCCCACTGATTTCACCAAGTCACTTAGTTAGGACTAAAATCAATTTAGGTCCATGGGCACCTAATTCAGTCTTACTGAATTGAAATTAGTCAAATTGATTTCTAGTGACATGGGTCAGCTTGAATCACTAAGTGATCTAATTAAATCCTAATCGACCATGTCGGCCAGGTAAGTAAGATCAGTGGAAGGGATATACTATTAACTCATTAAAGATTGAATCAGTGCGAGTAGCTCCCAATTAAAAACCACTGGTCTAAACTGCTAGACTTACCTTAGACACCAATCGATTAATTATGTTTAATCAGATCAACCTAGTAATTATGGGCTAGACCACTTAGCCATGAATTAAGTCCATCTTGGTCTCGTTAAAGACATGGACTCATTTAACTATAACTATTAAAGTTGAGTCTAGAGTGTCCTTGACCTAATCTAAGACAATACTTGGTTAGATTTGATCAACTACTCTAGATTAATTCATTCTTTAACTAATCTTAGGTCTAACCTGATTAATGAATCTAATTCATCTAACTCTTTAACCCACAGAATTATGAATTTGTCTTAAGATCTTTAATTCATAATTCTAGATCCTACTAGACAACACTTAATTCTTTTAATTAAGTTTTGGACTAATGGATTGGGGTTTGGCATTTTAAAAATAATTTTTAATTTTGAAAGATTCTTTACAATCTAGTACTGTTTCACTAAATAGGTCGACTCATTTAAAAAATGGATCAGCTTATTTTACAAACAAGCACTAGTTGTAAGTTTGTTCAATCAAAATTAGCCATAAATAGATTCAGGTAACTTCTCGATCGAGTTGGCTCGGATCCCATCCGAGCTGGTTTGAGTAGAAGTCGAGTTTAGCTTGGTCCCTGAGATAATCGGCTCGAGCAAAAAAAATCAAAAACCTAACATTTCATTAGGCTGGCTCGGATCCCATCTGAGCTGACGTGATCAGAAGTCGAATTAGCTAGATTTTTGAGATAGCAGCTTGAACAAAAGTCCAAAAGGCCAACATTCTATCGAGCTAGCTCGGATCCCATCTGAGCTGGCTCGAATAGATGTCCAAAAGTCAAACAATCTTTCGAGCTGGCTTGAATCCTATCCGAGCTAATCCTAACAGAAGCTTAGCCAGCTGGAACAAAAGGTCTGAGAGGCTATATCAGGCTGGCACACTGGTCGAGCTAGCTTGATTCCTGAGACAGCCGGCTCGACTAGCGAATAGAACCTTCATAAGATCCTATTCAGGTTTAATGTAAACCTACATAGATTATATAAAAATCATTAAATATTTAGATCTAATCTAAACACTAATTCATGAAGAAATTTAGATTAAAACTAATTCAAAATATATCATAAAAACTTATTTGATTATATCTAAAATTTTTATGATCAATGTTATAGATCGCAACATACCAGGACAATCTCTCTACTATAATAAACCTTACAGCAGGACAACCTACAGTCCATGCGATCATTGAGTTACACATTAAATCTTTCTAATTTATATAAAAATATGTCGAGCAACCTGTGGCTCTAATACCATCTAAAGAAAAAATCAAAAGGATTCTAAGCATATTTTTCAAAATTTTTTTAAAATATATAGTAGCGGAAGCAAAATTAATCTACATTAATTCTATGCATGCTATGATCTAATCATAAAATCCTACTCAAAATCTTTGACATATTAATATAAATTAAAAAAATAAAATATAATCGATCAATAAATCATATTTGCTGATTGATATATGTTTAGAGCATAGTACCTATGCACGGATAGATGATCACCGCAATATGGATCTACTGAAAATTGCTCTCATGTTGTGCTAAAGCCGCACATGTGTCCGACCTCTATAGTGAGTTGACACGGAGCCTCTGATCCTGATTAACCTCTTTGGAGTGCTAGCTCCTCTTCAGGGCCTTCAACAATCGACCTTCGTTGATCCAATCGATGAACTGCTCCTGATCTTTCGAACAATTCAAAAATTAGAAGATGCAATGGAGGAAGATGAGATGGTGGTGAAAGTCAATGGAGATCTGGCACTCAAACTGTCTATCCAAAACCTAGAGTCTCCATTCTAAGGTTTCAGCACACACCCATAAGGACCTTGATACTCTTCTCTCTTTAGAAAACTTCATGCCAAAAGAGATGCACCCCTCTCTAATTTCTATCTCATAGAAATTCCTCTAATACCTCACTCACACTCACGCACTACCAAGGCTTCTCTCTAATTTCTCACGTAAATCCTTCTTTCTTCTCTCTCTCTCTCTCTCTCTCTCTTTTCATGCCTAAACAAAAAATCCATTTTTAATAGGCATCTATGCGTGGGAGGATAAGGATAGGTTTGGTTGAACTTGTTTCAACCAATCTCTTGAATTCAAAATTCAAGAGGACTTCTAATCCATTCTAGCATAAATCCCAAGGGGTTGACGCGTATAAGGACTCTCCTTCTATGCGCCCATATCTTAGAATGGACAAAAATGTGTGAAAGAAAGAAAGCTTTAGGCATGGAGATGAGGATGAGAGGGAGTTTGGAAGTTTCAATCAAACTAACCAACAAAAGTTGAATTCAAAATTCAACTTGCTCTTATCTGATTTGATCCAACACTTGGACTAGGTCAAAGGTAGATAAAAGGAGGCGTACAACTTCCTTCTAGCATGGAGAAATCCCATGCACATTTCCAATGTGCGTGGAGAAAAAAGATAGGTCAAAGGTCAATGGCTTAGGAAGATAGGAATTCAAACTAGCTTTGGATTCGATCAAATTTATTTCATCTAAACCAATTTGCCTTGACTAACTAAAACTAGGATAAATCCAATCATATTAGGCTTTAATCCAACTTAATTAATTTTTAATTAAATTAAAAATTAATCAAGTCCAATCCCTGAACAAATTAGGATCCATCTTTCTAAGCGATTAAATTATCACATGATCTGATCAGGTCAAACCTAATTAAATCAAATTCAATTAGACTTGATCAATTCTTTATCGCTCAATCAAATTGAGCTAATCAGCAATCTAAATGCTAATTAATCCTCCAATAATAACTGAGTCTCAATCTAGTGGAACCCTTTGATCGACCATCAGATCAGATAAGAACTCCTATTATGTGTGACCCCATAGGTTCGAATCCTAAGTTGGTAGCATAGAAACTAATTTTTTATACCAATCGATGTGACCATCTAGTAATGATATCCGATATTTGGATAGATCAAAAATTGTAATACAATATCATCAAACCTGTGGCATATGGTTACCGTATAATTCATCCTCTTGACCGCGATGCTTATAAGATGATCTAGGGTTAACTGCCAACCTTAAAAATTCATCCATATTGTATTTTAAAATTCAGCATCCATCATATGGACTATCTTGATCGAGGATTTGCTAAATTGAAATACAATGATGCATTTGCTCCAACACTTGGAGGGATCAATCTCATCTTGACTCATGCACCGACAAGCTAAGTACTTGACTGCACCCAATAGCCTTCCATCATTGAATTAAAAATTTAGGTAGTTCGATACTTAAGTATAGTGAGTTGCTTGTAAGTCACCATAGTAATCTCAGGTCTAAGAGATACTTATACCCATATCCTTCGCAAGCAAGCTTGGCAAAATAGAGCTCCACAGTTGGGTCATGATCAGTGTAATGTAACCCTACATTTCACCTACATGCCATAACAGCATCACCATGCTTTTTGGTTAAGAGGACAACCAACACTTATGGCACACAACGACCTACTCTTGATTAACATTATCATCTTAGGTAACAACGAATCATTTGATCATGATCAGTTTAAGGACTAAACGATAAATCCTCCTTTGTCGAGTCTAAATAGTCCTAAGGACTTCATCACAAAGAGTTCATTATAGGAAGATGCACAAAATAATGAAATTGCTAGAATAATAATTTTATTCAATTAAAATTTAAGTATAAATTATATTTAGCTCAACCATCTACAACCTAGATGATTGGCTTTAGGATACATTTTCCAATGGAAGGGGCATGGGATTCCTTTGGATGTAAATAATATTAGTGTAGGTTTAAGAGAGGTGCACACCTCCCTTGTTGCATGAGATTTGGTAGGGTGTCTCCTTCTTTTGGCATGGGGATCTTGATGGAGTTCTTTCTTAGGCATGGGCTTTAGGAAGAGAAAAAAAAGTAGAGACTTCTTCTTCTTCTTCCTCTTCTTCCTCTTGTTCTTCTTCATTTTTGAGAGGATCAGAGAGCCATAGCAGAGAAGATCTTTTTCAACCATCAGGAGGTGACTTCTGCAAGGAAGTTAGCACCCTAGTGAAGTCATAGGTGTCTGATTAGATTTAAAGATTTCGTGTGGATATTTATAGAGATCAGACACATGTGTAGCTCGAAGAACCCAAACATCCACAATCATTAGCTATGGTGAATATCGACTCACGATAAGATATGGAGATCGAATCTCCTCTTTCTGTTTGTTTTCATAAATCAAATTTTAGATATATGTTTCATATTCATATAATAGATCCATAATAGGTGGTTTAGTAAATTTGATCTTATGCATGATTTAGATTAAAATTATTTTAATCTACATTTTATTTTCACTATAGAATCAAAAATTTTAAAATTATATGCATGAAACCATCCAATCATAACAAAAAGTTCCTAAAGTTATCCCTTCAAATTTCATAATTATGTGGGAGCCATCCTATAAGGAGGCCTAGATATTACTCTGGTCCTGAGTATGACATAAATTTTAAATTCAATCTCCCAATTAGGAGACAACCTAATAAGCTCATCTATAAAGACAACAGAAAATTCCCTAATGATGGAAATATCATCCAACTTCACCTTTTCATTCTACATATCTACTTTATAGGCTAAATACACTTGGCATCCTTGTCTTAATGCCTTTGTTGCACTCATATCAAAGATCATGCACAATGAAGGCTTTGACTCTTTGGGTTCCACAATAGGAGTATTGCCATGAAAAAAGAGTTCGAGCTTATCTAGAATTTGGAATACCACATTTTCTTAAACAATCAATATTAGTGTGGTATGCAAATAAACAATTCATCCCATGGATAACATCAAAATCATACATGTTTAGCTACACCAAGTCTGCTACTAATTCTCTTTTCCATATCTAAATAGTGAAGTTCTTAAACACAACACTAGGAACAACAATTTTCTTACAAGGAGTGGCAACATACAATGGTTCCTCCAGTTTCTCAGATGCACACTTCAAAGATGTAGCAAACTTGGATGGCATTGAAGAAAGAGAAGACCCAGAGTCAAATAACACATGAGCATTTGTTGTGTTAATTGAAATTGTACCTATCACCACTCTATTAACTGCACTAGCATCATGATGAGTCTAGGTGAATACTCATACATTACAGTTTTGTCTCTAATTAGCTGGCATGGCAGACTTAGAATCATCCATCTTTCTATTAGGACAATCCTGTGCTAAATGTTCCACCTTGCTACACTAGTAAGATGCTCTAAACCTCTTAAGACAAGCCCTAGCATGACTCCTTCCATATACCCACAAGTCTTAGCTCCATTCTTCTTGTTAGAATTGTTCCCTAAAGTTTTCTATCGATTATTTTTATATCAGATATGACCTTCAAAACTCTTTCAAGTAGTTCTTATATTTGTCAAAGAGACAGGATGACAAGAGAAACCAAATACCCTACTTTGACCTATGCTCAAATTGGTTTGCTTTGCTCCTATCTAAATCAATAAGATGAGGGCAGAAGTGTCCTAGCTTATTAAATTATTGGGATACTCCAACACAATCATGTTCAATCTACCATAGGACTAGGAACTCATTCTTCTTTTCCAATCTCGACCTAGAAAAATATAGATCATTAAATATTGTCTAGAATTTTTCTATGCCAGCTATTCCCTAGTATGCTCATCAGTGGCCTTAGTTATGGTCCACCAATATTCTGCATTCCAATTCAGCATTCATATAGCCAACCTTAACTTCAGATCCTTAGGGTATTGTAATGCATCAAATAGCATTCATCTCCTATCATTTAGTATAGAGATACCCCCAAACTATCGGGCTTTGGATCTTTATATAACTTGAAGACGTACTGTGGAATACTTCATGCTCTGCTTTGAGCAAAGCACTACTGACATTCCAGCAAAATGTGCCTATTAGACTCTTTGTAATTGCCATCCCCTGAAGGAAAATCCTGATTTTTCCCGGTCCAGGTTCGTCCAGATCTGATTAGATCAAGAGATATATTTCAAAAATTTTCTCTTGATCTCAATCAGATCTTGATATGTTTCAGATCTGATTCTTATTATTTTAATAAATAAAATAAAATAAGATAAATTAAATCAAATTTAATTTACCTGATTTGGGTAATCCTATTACCCTGTAGATGATCCTGATTGCAGCGGAAGGTTCTGGATCTTAGCCACGCAAGCGCCTGGCCTCTACCGGTATCCACTCGGGTTGGATCTGGAGATCCTCTTCTTCTCTATCACACCTCCAAAAATCAGATCTGGATCTGATCTGGAGGATCTTCAAAACTCTTTTGAAGATCTGCAGTCGTCCTTTTGCAGCAGCGCAGCCTTCTTGCTTTTGATCGCCTTTCCTTGATCTGAATCGCACCAACCTAAAGTCCAAAACACCTTTTGGACGTGGAGAGCAAGGGGAGAAGAGACTATGGCATGGAGGAAGGAGGGGAGAGGCAGCCTTGGGGCGTGGGGTTTCTCAATTGAATTGCATTAGCTCTTAGGGTTGGGCGCAGGGTCTTATTTATAGACCTCTTGTGATCCAACTCCTCTTCCTCTCAACCAATCACAACCCTTTGTGAAATCAGATCTAAATCTGATTGGTTGGAATAGAGACCCCTGGATTCCTCCTTAGAGGGCGCCTAAGACCAGTCAAACTGGATTCTTAGTAGAACTCTGATTGGAATCCAAAAGGGAGGTGGAGTCCTTGTCCAACAAGGACTCCTAGGCGCCTCCTACTTGGGCTCACGCCACCCTTGGCGTGCGCCCTTCTCCTTGCCAGGTTCTGGCAGGGGGACAGGCCCCCACCAGCTCTCCAATAGGTGCATGACATGTGGTCAAAAGTCAAAGTGGTCAATGGTCAACGTTTGACCAGTCAAAGGTAGACTTTTGACCAAAGTCAAAGAACAAGAAATGGCAGGTGACCAAAAATGGCAGGTAATGTCTTACAAATAAGACAACCTATTCTGACTTGGACAACCTCCAGTCAGACCATATGAAGGCCTCTGATTGAGCACAAACTCCTTTGGCTCAGTCAGGACAACTTATTTATGATAGTAAAAGAAGAACGTTAGGTTCAATCGAGTGCTAGCACGATTTCCTTGAACCTAATTGAATCTCATTCAGATCAATTGAACTAGATCAGTTCAATTGATGATCACCAGATTCAAACCCTTGTTTGTGTGACCCAGTTAGGTTCAGTTCTGTATGGTAATGGGATATGTCATGATCTCTATCATAGACATCATCGAAACTCCTTTCGATGGATCAGAACTCTTCTGATTCGAACAGCTAGAATGATCGATCATCTAAATCATTCTAATTGCTCCCAAAATCCACCAGTGACACCTAGCAGTATATGGTGGCAACCCATCAGAGCTGAATGCGAACCTCTTGGTGCAGCTACCTGTGTGATTAAGTTCTTCTATCTTGAGCCCCGATCAGATTAGGGTTAAGGTGAACTCGTCAAACCCTAGTCTCTGTCATATGATGTAATCATTCGATTCGAGTCCAATGTGAAAATCTAAATAGAAACTCTTTCTATTATTTCACTCTACCATGGCCATGGGCTTTCTGGACTTGATTCTCATGATCATCATAGGGCTGCTCCTCTACCACCGAGGTAGATAGATTCCCATCTTGATGCAATCCAGTTCCTACAATGAACATGCTATAGCCAACATACACCTCAGGGTTCCATATGGCTAGGAGACCGAGTAATGGTGTAGTCAAACTATAACACCCTCAAGGTGAACTGCCGATGCATCTCAGGTCAAAGAACCAGACACACTACTGCAGCATCGAGTCAGTCATTGACGAGAAGGTAGACTTCCTAATGACTACTCGAGGTGGTCACGCTCAGTGCCCTCGTTCTCTAACGAGTACCTGTACTCTCGCTCCGGTGTCTCCACACCGTAGACTCAAGACTCATCTACTAAAGAGAAGCGATCGTACACCAACCTTCCGGATCAATCACCATCCTCGTGATGATCCTATGGTCGGGAGCTGTTTATGAGTTAATAATGATTATTCATGTCTTAAATTTTCAACTCTTGAAAATATGAATTATCATTACCATTAACTCAAAGGATGTATCACAGACACTAAATACACATATGTGATAGAAAATAACCCATTTTATTAATTATAGTCAAAATTATAATTTTGCCCCTAGAAGTGTATTACAAGTGTCAGCCAATTCTGGCTTCTAGGGCACATATATCTAACAATCTCCCACTTGTCCTAAAGCCAATTGGCTACAAGTCTAAGTCCCATCTTCTCAAGGTGGGCTTCGATCTTCTGCTGGCCCAACGGCTTTGTAAGTGGGTCTGCCACATTATCTGCGGAGTTGACTCTCTTGACCTCAACGTAACCTTTCTCAAGGTAATCGCGGATGAGATGATATCGCCGCTCAATGTGCTTGGACTTCTGGTGAGACCTCGGCTCCTTAGCAAGGGCTATGGCGCCATTGTTGTCGCAGTAAAGAGGAATGGCATCTGATGGCATTACTCCAATTTCTGCAGCAAACTTCTTGTACCAGAATGCTTCCTTTGCAGCCTCTGATGCAGCTATATATTCTGCTTCCATGGTGGAATCTGCTATCACAGTTTGCTTGGAACTCTTCCAGCTGACAGCTCCACCATTGCACACAAACAGACTTCCAGATGTCGACTTTCGATCATCTATATCAGACATGAAGTCCGAGTCTGTGTATCCCTTGAACTTGGAGTTCTCCATTACCAAAGACCAACATCATATCCTTAGTTCTTCTCAAGTACTTAAGGATACATTTCACAGAAGTCCAGTGTTCTTCACCTGGATTTGACTGATATCTGCTTGTGACACTCACAGCATGGGCTATATCAGGTCGTGTACATAGCATGGCATACATGAGGCTCCCTATTGCAGAAGCATAAGGGATCTTGCTCATGCGTTCTATTTCCTCAGGTGTGCTGGGGCACATCTTCTTGGAAAGATGAATACCATGTCTGAAGGGTATTAATCCCCTCTTAGAGTTTTCCATACTAAACCTCTTTAGTACTTCCTCTATGTACATCTTCTGTGAAAGTCCTAGCATCCTATTCGGTCTATCCCTATAGACCTTAATTCCTAGAATAAAGGATGCTTCACCTAGGTCTTTCATGGAGAATTCCTTGGACAACCACATCTTGACTGATGTCAACATGGGAATATCATTCCCAATAAGGAGGATGTCATCCACGTACAATACGAGGAAGACAACAGCGCTCCCACTGACCCTTTTGAAAACACATGGTTCCTCTTCATTTTTGATGAAACCAAACTTTTTGATCACATCATTGAAACGAGTGTTCCAGCTCCGAGATGCTTGCTTAAGTCCATATATGGACCTTTGCAGCTTGCAAACCTTGTGATCAGTATCACTGGATGTGAAACCTAGCGGCTGTTCCATATAGATATCTTCCTCAAGATATCCATTTAGGAATGCCGTTTTCACGTCCATTTGCCATATTTCATAATCGAAATAGGCTGCAACAGCAAGCAATGTGCGGATGGATTTTAGCATAGCTACCGGGGAAAAGGTATCCTGATAGTCAATGCCTTCACGTTGACTATAACCTTTTGCCACCAGTCTAGCCTTGAATGTCTCCACATTCCCATCTGCACCAATCTTTCTCTTGAAGATCCATTTACACCCAATAGGTACTATACCTTCTGGTGGATCTACCAAGGTCCAGACTTGGTTTGAGTGCATCGAGTCGAATCTCTGACTTCATTGCCTCAAGCCATTTCTCGGAGTCGATATCTGATATCGCCTCGTTGTAGGTTTTGGGATCATCACCATGAGCACCATTACCTATGAGGAACATTTCCTCTACATCCTCTGAAATAATACCTAAGTATCTTTCAGGGGGACGGGAAACTCTTTCCGATCTACGAGGTGGAGGAGGTAGTGTTCTTATTGGCTCAACCTGATTTGGTTCCACTTGGTCCTTAGCTCGTTCTGCTTGTGAGACTTTCTCATCAAGCTTAATCTGCTTTCCAATGCCACTATCTTGAATAAACTATTTTTCAAGAAATATGGCATGTCGACTCACAATCACATTGTGGTCTTCTGGAATGTAGAAATAGTATCCTAATGACTCTTTAGGATATCCTATGAATCGAGCTCTAAAGGACCTAAACTCTAACTTGTCCGCTTGTTGTCTTTTGACATGAAGCCGGACAACCCCAAATTCTGAGATGACTCAGACTTGGTTTCTTACCGTGCCATATCTCATACGGTGTGGTAGGAACGGTTTTAGAGGGAACCCTATTCAGTAAATAGATTGAAGTTAATAATGAATGTCCCCAAAGAAAATCTGGGAGGTCTGTGAAGCTCATCATGGATCGAACCATATCCAATAGAGTCCGATTTCTCCGTTCTGAAACCCCGTTGAGTTGAGGTGTTCCTGGTGGAGTCCATTGAGAGACTATGCCATTTTCCTTAAGATAGTCTAGGAATTCCCGGCTAAGGTATTCACCTCCTCGATCTGATCGAAGAACCTTAATGGGTTTTCCAGTTTGTTTTTCTACTTCATGTCTGAATTCTTTGAACTTTTCAAAAGGCTTCAGACTTATGTCTCATAAGATACACATACCCATACCTAGACAGATCATCGGTAAAGGTAATGAAGTAGACAAAATTGCCTCTAGCCGGCACATCGAAATGGGCCGCACACATCAGTATGTACTAGGGCAAGGAGATCTGTGGCCCTCTCCCCATGTCCAACAAAAGGGAGTTTAGTCATTTTGCCTTGAAGACAAGATTCACAAGTTGGATATGACTCAAAAGTCAATGGACTCAATAGCCCATTTTTCTCCAATTTGTTAATCCTATCTTCTGCTATATGACCTAATCTCAGGTGCCATAGATATCTGTCGTTTGGACTATCCCTAGGTCGTTTGGCATTCACGTTTTGCTCGATAGTTAAAATAGGTACATCAATATGCAACTGATAAATAAAGACCATTAACAAGGAAATCATTTGCAATTTTATATTTCTTTCATAAAGAATGTTACAATGGTCCTTAAAGAAGGTGATCACATAACCTTCTTGTGCTAAGCATGAAACAGAAATCAAATTCCTGCTAGCTGCAGGCACATAATAACAGTCTTTTAAAACTAAGTCTAAACCAGATGGTAATCGCAGAGGGTATGTTCCCACGGCTACTGCAGCAACTCTTGCTCCATTACCGATGCGTAGGATCATGTCTCCATCCCTCAGCCTCCTGCTATCCTCAAGACCCTGCATAGAAGTGCACAGATGAGCACTAGAACCAGAGTCAAGCACCCAACTGGATGCAGAAGAAACCGTAAGGTTAGACTCAATAACGAGCATACCTCCAGAAGGACCTTCCTTCTTGTTCTTCAGGGTGTGGCCAGGTAAGTAGGGCAGTTCCGCTTCCAATGGCCGTCGCTGTTGCAATGGAAACACTTTCCTTTGCCATCGACCTTCTTCTTCGGTTCTGCCTTCTTCTTCTTTGATCCTTCCACCTTTTGCTTTTTCACAGACTTCTTTTTCTTTCCATAAGACTTTCTTTTGGAAGAAGTCCGTTCCATAGCAAGAACTGAGCCTTTAGAACCTTTCATAGAAAGCTCAGCGGTAACCAGCATATTCATCAACTCGGCCAAGGAATTTTGAAGTTTATGCATGTGGTAATTCATGATGAATTGCCCATATGCATCAGTCAAGGATTGCAGAATAATATCGTTCTGCAAGATCCAAGTCCAACTTCACACCGAGCTTCTCAAGCTCTTCCATGTCCTTGATCATTGTCAGACAGTGATCTTGGACTGACTGCCCATCACGCATCTTAGCCTTAAAAAGTCATTTCGTGACTTGATATTTGGCTGCGCGACTCTGTTCACCAAACATCTCCTGCAGGTGAGCCAACATTTGGCGAGCAGTCCCGATATCTTCATGTTGGCGCTGGAGCTCATCAGACATCGAGCCCAACATGTAGTATCTGGCCTTATTGTCTTCGTCAATCCATTTTTCCAGAGACGCTCTCTGTTCAGTGGATGGACGAGCTGGTAAGGTGGGAGGGTCCTGGTCCAAAACATGTGTTAACTTCTCTGAACCCAAAATAATTTTGTAGTTCCTGAGCCAATCTTTATAATTGGGTCCAGTCAGTCTATGTGTGTCTAGGATACGTGCCAGTGGGTTGGACGCAGACATTTTCCTGTAGAGAGTCAAAGATTCTAGTTAGATACTGTAATTTTGACTTGACCAATTTGTTTAGGGATTTTATTTTTAAACAAATTAGCTCCCACTATTTTCTCGGATCCCTACACTCCCTCTGTAGAGATGCGAAAATCTCCGCGATTGATGATTTCTAGTGGGTGGTGCGGTCTCACCAACTGACTCATCACCTCACCTAACAGTTATTGGTGATGGGTTAGCCAATGAGTGAACAACTCTTGTTCAATGATTCTCTAATCATGGTGCACCCAAACTTGGTCTCTAATTCATGAATCTCACCGTATCCGGAATATTGATCCACTCCTTAGTTAAGTCAGACCCACCATTTGCATAGACTGGGTTCCTAATTGGGTCTCTCACCGTATCCGGAATATTGAGCCCAACTCATCCTCCAGCCCATAGCATCCAATGCCTAATAGACATGGTTGCGTCTTCCCGGTGCAACTGAGCCACTGTATCCAGCCGAGAACAATCAACCCCGGGAAGGGCCCGCACGTCTACAATGGTGGAAGACCTCAGGACTTAATCTTTTCTTAGGGAGAATTGATTCAGGTCTCATTAAACTAGACTTGGCTTAGTCATAACAATTATGACTAACCTAGTGGCATGGGTCAGCTCGGATTATTGACCACCTCAGATCAGAACTGTGTCAACAGATATGGCCAGGTAAGTGAGACCGGTGGAAGGAATATGCCGTTAACTCGCACAAGAACGCATTCAGGTCGAGTAGCTTCCAATTAAAAACCAGTCGGTCGTCTGTGCCAAACTTACCTTAGACACCAAATTGTTGAGTCAGAACCAATTGGGTTAGCCTACAATCCAGACTCTAACCTCTGAGCCTAATTAGGTCTTGCTTGATCGTGACTCGATCTTGACCCAGACTTAATCCTATTAGGCTGGTCAATTTAAGCATTGTTGATCCCATCTAACCAACTCTTGATTCGGTTTGATCAACCGCTTAGACCTAATTGAGCTACCCAAGCCCGAACCCAGTATTATGAATATGTCTTAGATCTGAAATTCTCAATTTTAGACCTAATTAATATTCCATAAACTTAATTCTTAATTAAGTTGGGTTCATAAACAAAATATGCACAATAAATCCTAGGGTTTCAGGATCTAGGGTTTTGCAGAAAGTAAGTTTTGGGTTTCTGATTAAGGACGAACACGCAGCACCCCTACACGTCATAAGAACACCCCATCGAATGGGAAGAGAGGGCCTTTAAACCCTTCTTCGTTCTTATGACCGGACGGCCAAGAGGAACGCCTTAATCAGGAACATGTAAATCTACAAAACAGTTATAGATCTATATCATATATCTCATATACAAATTTAGATCTAATCAAGGCATATTTTGCATACATCTCATGTATCAAATCATGCATGTTTTCAGATCTAAATTATCTCATAATAATCTAAAAAATTAGATTTAAATTGATCTAATCAAAATAAATTCTAATCTAGACAATTATGTAGAACTATTCTACAACTAGTCTAGTCATGCATCTAATCATATCTCATATGATATTTAAAATTAAATAATTTTTATTTGCTGTTTATCAGATGTTATTATAACACTTATAATATCAGAAAATAGTAAATAAGAAGATCTAAAATATGATTTAATCAGATTAAATCAAAGACATGCAAAACTATTCTATAGAACTATTCTATTCTAGAACTAGTCATGCATATCTTCATGTTCTTAGATCCAAATCATTTAATTTTAATTTTTCTTGATTTCAGATCTGATCACATCTCATGTGACATCTGAAATCACTTTATTTTCTAATTAAAATAAAATTAAAATCAGATCTAAATAATTTAGAACCATGGCTCTGATACCAGTTGAAGGGAAATCCTGATTTCCCGGTCCAGGTTCGTCCAGATCTGATTAGATCAAGAGATATATTTCAAAAATTTTCTCTTGATCTCAATCAGATCTTGATATATTTTCAGATCTGATTCTTATTATTTTAATAAATAAAATAAAATAAGATAAATTAAATCAAATTTAATTTACCTGATTTGGGTAATCCTATTACCCTGTAGATGATCCTGATTGCAGCGGAAGGTTCTGGATCTTAGCCACGCAAGCGCCTGGCCTCTACCGGTATCCACTCGGGTTGGATCTGGAGATCCTCTTCTTCTCTATCACACCTCCAAAAATCAGATCTGGATCTGATCTGGAGGATCTTCAAAACTCTTTTGAAGATCTGCAGTCGTCCTTTTGCAGCAGCGCAGCCTTCTTGCTTTTGATCGCCTTTCCTTGATCTGAATCGCACCAACCTAAAGTCCAAAACACCTTTTGGACGTGGAGAGCAAGGGGAGAAGAGACTATGGCATGGAGGAAGGAGGGGAGAGGCAGCCTTGGGGCGTGGGAAATCTCAATTGAATTGAATTAGGGTTGGGCGCAGGGTCTTATTTATAGACCTCTTGTGATCCAACTCCTCTTCCTCTCAACCAATCACAACCCTTTGTGAAATCAGATCTAAATCTGATTGGTTGGAATAGAGACCCCTGGATTCCTCCTTAGAGGGTGCCTAAGACCAGTCAAACTGGATTCTTAGTAGAACTCTGATTGGAATCCAAAAGGGAGGTGGAGTCCTTGTCCAACAAGGACTCCTAGGCGCCTCCTACTTGGGCTCACGCCACCCTTGGCGTGCGCCCTTCTCCTTGCCAGGTTCTGGCAGGGGGACAGGCCCCCACCAGCTCTCCAATAGGTGCATGACATGTGGT
This sequence comes from Cocos nucifera, assembly GCA_006176705.1. Lineage (NCBI taxonomy): Eukaryota > Viridiplantae > Streptophyta > Magnoliopsida > Arecales > Arecaceae > Cocos > Cocos nucifera. The sequence continues at coordinate 11,232 of QRFJ01003021.1, read as the reverse complement.
CAAAAGTCAAAGGGTCAATGGTCAACGTTTGACCAGTCAAAGGTAGACTTTTGACCAAAGTCAAAGAACAAGAAATGGCAGGTGACCAAAAATGGCAGGTAATGTCTTACAAATAAGACAACCTATTCTGACTTGGACAACCTCCAGTCAGACCATATGAAGGCCTCTGATTGAGCACAAACTCCTTTGGCTCAGTCAGGACAACTTATTTATGATAGTAAAAGAAGAACGTTAGGTTCAATCGAGTGCTAGCACGATTTCCTTGAACCTAATTGAATCTCATTCAGATCAATTGAACTAGATCAGTTCAATTGATGATCACCAGATTCAAACCCTTGTTTGTGTGACCCAGTTAGGTTCAGTTCTGTATGGTAATGGGATATGTCATGATCTCTATCATAGACATCATCGAAACTCCTTTCGATGGATCAGAACTCTTCTGATTCGAACAGCTAGAATGATCGATCATCTAAATCATTCTAATTGCTCCCAAAATCCACCAGTGACACCTAGCAGTATATGGTGGCAACCCATCAGAGCTGAATGCGAACCTCTTGGTGCAGCTACCTGTGTGATTAAGTTCTTCTATCTTGAGCCCCGATCAGATTAGGGTTAAGGTGAACTCGTCAAACCCTAGTCTCTGTCATATGATGTAATCATTCGATTCGAGTCCAATGTGAAAATCTAAATAGAAACTCTTTCTATTATTTCACTCTGCCATGGCCATGGATTTCTGGACTTGATTCTCATGATCATCATAGGGCTACTCCTCTACCACCGAGGTAGATAGATTCCCATCTTGATGCAATCCAGTTCCTACAATGAACATGCTATAGCCAACATACACCTCAGGGTTCCATATGGCTAGGAGACCGAGTAATGGTGTAGTCAAACTATAACACCCTCAAGGTGAACTGCCGATGCATCTCAGGTCAAAGAACCAGACACACTACTGCAGCATCGAGTCAGTCATTGACGAGAAGGTAGACTTCCTAATGACTACTCGAGGTGGTCACGCTCAGTGCCATCGTTCTCTAACGAGTACCTATACTCTCGCTCTGGTGTCTCCACACCATAAACTCAAGACTCATGTACTAAAGAGAAGCGATTGTACACCAACCTTTCGGATCAATCACCATCCTCGTGATGATCCTTGGTTGGGAGCATTTTATAAGTTAACAATGATTATTCATGTCTTAAATTTTTAATTTTTGAAAATATGAATTATCATTACCATTAACTCAAAGGATATATCACAGACACTAAATATACATATGTGATAAAAAATAATCCATTTTATTTATTATAGTCATAATTATAATTTTGCCCCTAGAAGTGTATTACATGTGTCAGCCAATTCTAGCTTCTAGGGCACATATTTCTAACACCTACTATAGCTTATACTCCCTAAGCATTTTGAGCTGCTTGAGTCCTTGCAGTCAAGGATGATGGGCAAGCAATGGGGATAAGTGATGGATACTAGTGTTGAAGGAAAAATTCTGTTTCTCGGATCAGATTTATTCAGATCTGATTTGATTAAGAGAAATATTTCAAAATTTTTTTTCTTTGATCTAAATTAGATTTAATACTTTTTAGATCTGATTTGATAAATCTAATAAAATAAAATAAAATAAATTAAATCAAATTTAATTTATACCTTATTCTTAAGTAATCTTATTATCCTGTGATGATCCTATTGATTTATTGAGGTTCTAGATGCATCCACGCAATTGCCTGGCCTCTATCGGTATCCACTCGGACAGGATCTGAAGATCTTCTCCTTCTTAATCTTTTCTCCAAAGATCAGATCTGGATCTGATCTTGAAGATCTTCAAAATAATTTTTGAAGATCCGATATCGTCTCTTGCAGCAGTGCTGCCTTCTTCTTTTCTTGTTGCCTTTCTCTTGCCTGGATCGCACCAAACTTGAGCCCAAAACCTCTTGGGTGTGGAGAGGAGGGAGAGAGGATCAGAGGTAGGCATGGAGGAGAGGGGAGAGGGCTATGTGGCATGGGTAAGGGGAGAGCTCTCTTAAACCTAGGCGCAGATAGGGTTTATATAGACCCTGCTGCGCCATTCAATGCCACATGATCTCAGTCAATCACGTCACTTCATGAAATCAGATCTAAATCTGATTGATGAAATGATATCATCTGATCCAATCAGATGAGAGCCCCTCTCAAACATCCTTACGTGGCGCCAAAATTGATCAAAGTAAAGTCTTTGGCGCTACCTTGTTTGATATCATGAAGCAAACTGGAGTCCCATCTGTATGGGACTCAGGCATAATTATCCTTGGGTGCACGCCTTCCTAGGTATACACCCCCTCCTTTACTCTTTCTAGTAGGGGACAAAAGTCAAATCTCTCTCCTATGGATGCATGACACATAGGCAGATGTCTAAGTATCAAAGGTCAATGTTTGACTAAAGTCAAAAGATAAGAATTAGCAGATGATAGAAAGTGGCAGGTGTTGTCTCAAATTTATCTCATAAATTAAGATAATTCTTTTCTAACTTGGACAAGCTCCAGTTAGACTAAGTAAAGGTACTTAAGTGAGGCCAAACACATTTGGCTCAATCGAGATAACTTTTGATGATTATTGAAGGAGAATATTAGACTCAATCGTGTGTTAGCATGATTTTTTTGAACTTAATTGAATCTAATTCAAATCAATTGAATTGAGTTCGTTTAATTGATGATATCCAAATCCAAACCCTTGTTTGTGTGATCTAGTTAGGTTTAGTTTCATATGATAATGAGATATATCATGATCTCTATCATCGACATCATTGAAACACCTTTCGATGGATCAGAATTTTTTTGATTCAGACAACTAGAATGATTGATCATCCAAATCATTCTAATTGCTTTCAAAATCCATCAGTGACACCTAGCAGTATATGGTGGCAATCGATCAGAACTAAAAATGAACCTCTCGGTGCAGTTACCTATGTGATTAAGTTCTTCTATCTTGAGCCCCGATCAGATTAGGATTAAGGTCAACTCGTCAAACCCTAATATCCATCATATGAATTAATCATTCGATTCAAATCCAATTTGAAAATCTTAATAGAAACTCTTTATATTATTTCACTCTGGCATGGATATGGGCCTATGGATTTGATTCTCGTGATCATCATAAGACTACTCCTCATCTATCGAGGTAGATAGATTTTCTCTTGGTGTAATCCAATTCCTACAATGAACATGCTATAGCCAATATATACCTCAGGATTCCGAATGGCTAGGAGATCGAGTCATGGTGTAGTCAAACTATAACACCCTCCAGATGAACTATCGATGCACCTCAGGTTAAAGAATCAGACACACCACTGCAGCTTTGAGCTAGTCATCGATGAGAAGGTAGAATTTCTAATGACTGCTCGAGGTGGTCACGCTCAGTGCCCTCATTCTCTAACGAGTATCTGTACTCTCACTTCGGTGTCTCTACACCGTAGACTTAAGATTCATCTACTATAAAGAAGCGATTGTACACCAATCTTTCAGATCAATCACTATCCTCATGATGATCCTATGGTCAGAAGTATTTTATGAGTTAATAATAAAAATTCTTGTTTTAAATTTTCAACTTTTGAAAATAAGAATTATCATTGCCATTAACTCAAGAATTATATCATAGACACTAAATACACATTATGATAGAAAATGATCCATTTTATTATTTATAATCAAAATTATAATTTTGCTCTTCAAAGTGTATAACAAGTGTCAGCCAATTCTGGCTTCTAGGGCACACATATTTAACAAACTCCCACTTGATCTAAAGCTAATTGGCTACAATTCTAAGTCCCATCTTCTCAAGATAGGCTTCGATCTTCTACTGGTCCAATGGCTTTATAAGTGAGACTGCCCTATTATCTGCGGAGTCAACTCTCTTGACCTCGACGTAACCCTTTTCGAGGTAATTATGGATCAGGCGGTATCGCCGCTCGATGTGCTTAGATTTTTGGTGAGACCTCAACTTTTTAGCTAGGGCTATGATGCTATTATTATCGTAGTATAAAGGAATGACATCTGATGGCATCACTCTAATCTCTACGGCAAACTTCTTATACCAGAATGCTTCCTTCGTAGCTTCTGACGTAGTAATGTGAAGAAAAATCCTAATTTCCTAGACCAGGTTCGTTCAGATCTGATCAGATCAAGAGATATATTTCAAAATTTTTTCTCTTTTTGATCTAAATCAGATATGGGATGTTTTAGATTTGATTATTATAATTTTAGAAATTAAAATAAATTTAGATAAATTAAATCAGATTTAATTTACCTTGAAGTGGGTAATCCTATTACCCATTGATGATCCTGTAAGCCACGGAAGGTTCTGGATCAAACCATGCAAGTGCCTGACCTCTACCGATATTCACTCAGGCTGGATCTAGAGATCCTCTTCTTCTCTATCACATCTTCAAAAATTAGATCTAGATCTGATCTGGAGGATCTTCAAAACTCCTTTTGAAGATCATCAGTTGTCCTTTGCAGCAAATAACCTTCAACTTGAATATTCTATATCTATTATATAAAAGTTTAAAATGTTTATAATCTCTAGAAGCCAGAATTTAAACTTAATACATTCTAGGGGCAAAATATAACATCAAAAAAATAAAAAATATTTAGATCAATATATTTTAATGTTTAACAAACATGTTACTGGTAACATAAACCTATTTTCCTAGTGCTATCATGCATCCATAATTATATTAAATCATAAAATTCTTTAATAGGATTTACTAATCTATCACCGATTGTGTACAATATTTTTTTAATATCAAATCATAAATTAAAAAAATAATCGTTAGAGAATGAGATAACTGCTACCTTAGCTCTATGACTATTTTGCACCAAGAAAAGTTCCTATTCTCGACCAAGTAATCATTCAGATTGATATCTGAAAGGAAAATTCAACAAATCCTTTTTCTATAATCAATTAAACTGGATCATCTTGAAATCTAATCCTAAATACTTATTACAGATATTTAAAAGGTAAAAAAATAATAGAAAGAGTTTCTATTTAGATTTTCACATCAGACTTAAATCGAATGATTACATCATATGATAGAAACTAGGGTTTGACGAGTTCACCTTAACCCTAATCTGATCGGGGCTCAAGATAGAAGAACTTAATCACACAGGTAGCTGCACCAAGAGGTTCGCATTCAGCTCTGATGGGTTGCCACCATATACTGCTAGGTGTCACTGGTGGATTTTGGGAGCAATTAGAATGATTTAGATGATCGATCATTCTAGCTGTTCGAATCAGAAGAGTTTTGATCCATCGAAAGGAGTTTCGATGATGTCGATGATAGAGATCATGACATATCCCATTACCATACAGAACTGAACCTAACTGGATCATACAAACAAGGGTTTGAATCTGGTGATCATCAATTGAACTGGTCCAGTTCAATTGATCTGAATGAGATTCAATTAGTTCAAAGAAATCATGCTAGCACTCGATTGAACCTAACGTTCTTCTTTTACTATCATAAATAAGTTGTCCTGTCTGAGCCAAAGAGTTTGTGCTCAATTAGAGGCCTTCATATGGTCTGACTGGAGGTTGTCCAAGTCAAAAAAGGTTGTCTTATTTTGTAAGACATTACCTGCCATTTTTGGTCACCTACCATTTCTTGTTCTTTGACTTTGGTCAAAAGTCTACCTTTGACTGGTCAAACGTTGACCATTGACACTTTGACTTTTGACCACATGTCACGTACCTATTGGAGAGCTGGTGGGGGCCTGTCCCCCTGCCAGAACCTAGCAAGGAGGAGGGCGCACGCCACCCTTGGTGTGCCCAAGTTGGAGGCGCCTAGGAGTCCTTGTTGGACAAGGACTCCATCTCCTTTTTGGATTCCAATTAGAGTTCATCTAAGAACCAACTTTGACTAGTCTTAGGTGCCCTCTAAGGAGGAATCCTGGAGACTCTATTTCCACTAATTAGATTTAGATCTGATTTCATAAAGGGTTGTGATTGGTTGGGAAGAAGATAAGTTGGATCATAATCAGTCTATAAATAAGACCCTGTGCCCAACTCAGATTCTGATGAGAAGAGAAATCCCATGCCCCAAGGCTGCCTCTTCCCTCTTCCTCCATGCCAAAAACACCTTCTCCCTTTGCTCTCCACATCCAAAAGGAGTTTTGGACCTTGGTTGGTGCAATCCAGATCAAAGAAAGGCGACTGAAAGCTAGAAGGCTGCGCTGCTGCAAAGGACGACTGTTGATCTTCAAAATGAGTTTTGAAGATCCTCCAGATCAGATCCAGATCTAATTTTTTGGAGTGATAGAGAAGAAGAGGATCTCCAGATCCAGCCCGAGTGGATATCGGTAGAGGCCAGGCGCTTGCGTGGCTAGATCCAGAACCTTCCGCTGCAAACAGGATCATCAACAGGTAATAAGATTACCCAAACCAGGTAAATTAAATTTAATTTAATTTATCTTTATTTTATTTTATTTATTAAAATAATAAGAATCAGATCTAAAATATCTCAGATCTGATATAGATCAAAGAGAAAAATTTTTGAAATATATCTCTTGATTTGATCAGATCTGAACGAACCAGGATCGAGAAATCAAGATTTTCCTTCACAAAACTCCTTTTGGATGTGGAGAGGAGAGGGAGAAGGTGGGTTTGGCATGGAGGAGGAGAGGAGAAGTAGCCTTGGGGCGTGGAGAATTGTGATGCTCTTTGATTTGGGTGCAGGGTCTTATTTATAGACTAAGCGTGATCCAACTCCTCTTCTTCCCAACCAATCACAATCCTTTGTGAAATCAAATCTAAATCTGATTGGTGGAAATAGAGTCACCTAGATTCCTCCTTAGAGGGTGCCTAAGACCAGTCAAAATTGGTTCTTAGGAGAACTCTAATTGGAATCCAAAAAGGAGATGGAGTCCCTATCCAACAGGACTCCTGGGCCTCCAACTTGGGCACACGCCATGGGTGGCATGCGCCCTCCTCCTTGCCAGGTTCTGGCAGGGGGACAAGCCCCCACCAGCCCTCCAATAGGTGCATGACATGTGGACAAAAGTCAAAGTGTCAATGGTCAACATTTGACCAGTCAAAGGTCAACTTTTGACCAAAGTCAAAGGACCAGAAATGGCAGGTGACCAAAAATGGCAGGTAATGTCTTACAAAATAAGACAACCTTTTCTGACTTGGACAACCTCCAGTCAGACCAAGTGAAGGCCTCTGATTGAGCACAAACTCCTTTGGCTCAGTCAGGACAACTATTTATGATAGTAAAAGAAGAACGTTAGGTTCAATCGAGTGCTAGCACGATTTTCTTGAACCTAATTGAATCTCATTCAGATCAATTGAACTAGATCAGTTCAATTGATGATCACCAGATTCAAACCCTTGTTTGTGTGACCCAGTTAGGTTCAGTTCTGTATGGTAATGGGATATGTCATGATCTCTATCATCGACATCATCGAAACTCCTTTCGATGGATCAGAACTCTTCTGATTCGAACAGCTAGAATGATCGATCATCTAAATCATTCTAATTGCTCCCAAAATCCACCAGTGACACCTAGCAGTATATGGTGGCAACCCATCAGAGCTGAATGCGAACCTCTTGGTGCAGCTACCTGTGTGATTAAGTTCTTCTATCTTGAGCCCCGATCAGATTAGGGTTAAGGTGAACTCGTCAAACCCTAGTCTCTGTCATATGATGTAATCATTCGATTCAGTCCAATGTGAAAATCTAAATAGAAACTCTTTCTATTATTTCACTCTGCCATGGCCATGGATTTCTGGACTTGATTCTCATGATCATCATAGGGCTGCTCCTCTACCACCGAGGTAGATAGATTCCCATCTTGATGCAATCCAGTTCCTACAATGAACATGCTATAGCCAACATACACCTCAGGGTTCCATATGGCTAGGAGACCGAGTAATGGTGTAGTCAAACTATAACACCCTCAAGGTGAACTGCCGATGCATCTCAGGTCAAAGAACCAGACACACTACTGCAGCATCGAGTCAGTCATTGACGAGAAGGTAGACTCCCTAATGACTACTCGAGGTGGTCACGCTCAGTGCCCTCGTTCTCTAACGAGTACCTGTACTCTCGCTCCGGTGTCTCCACACCGTAGACTCAAGACTCATCTACTAAAGAGAAGCGATTGTACACCAACCTTCCGGATCAATCACCATCCTCGTGATGATCCTATGGTCGGGAGCATTTTATGAGTTAATAATGATTATTCATGTCTTAAATTTTCAACTCTTGAAAATATGAATTATCATTACCATTAACTCAAAGGATGTATCACAGACACTAAATACACATATGTGATAGAAAATAACCCATTTTATTGATTATAGTCAAAATTATAATTTTGCCCCTAGAAGTGTATTACAAGTGTCAGCCAATTCTGGCTTCTAGGGCACATATATCTAACAATCTCCCACTTGTCCTAAAGCCAATTGGCTACAAGTCTAAGTCCCATCTTCTCAAGGTGGGCTTCGATCTTCTGCTGGCCCAACGGCTTTGTAAGTGGGTCTGCCACATTATCTGCGGAGTTGACTCTCTTGACCTCGACGTAACCTTTCTCAAGGTAATCGCGGATGAGATGGTATCGCCGCTCAATGTGCTTGGATTTCTGGTGAGACCTCGGCTCCTTAGCAAGGGCTATGGCGCCATTGTTGTCGCAGTATAGAGGAATGGCATCTGATGGCATTACTCCAATTTCTGCAGCAAACTTCTTGTACCAGAATGCTTCCTTTGCAGCCTCTGATGCAGCGATATATTCTGCTTCCATGGTGGAATCTGCTATCACATTTGCTTGGAACTCTTCCAGCTGACAGCACCACCATTGCACACAAACAGACTCCCAGATGTCGACTTTCGATCATCTATATCGGACATGAAATCCGAGTCTGTGTATCCCTGGACTTGGAGTTCTCCATTACCAAAGACCAACATCATATCCTTAGTTCTTCTCAAGTACTTAAGGATACATTTCACAGAAGTCCAGTGTTCTTCACCTGGATTTGACTGATATCTGCTTGTGACACTCACAGCATGGGCTATATCAGGTCGTGTACATAGCATGGCATACATGAGGCTCCCTATTGCAGAAGCATAAGGGATCTTGCTCATGCGTTCTATTTCCTCAGGTGTGCTGGGGCACATCTTCTTGGAAAGATGAATACCATGTCTGAAGGGTATTAATCCCCTCTTAGAGTTTTCCATACTAAACCTCTTTAGTACTTCCTCTATGTACATCTTCTGTGAAAGTCCTAGCATCCTATTCGGTCTATCCCTATAGACCTTATTCCTAGAATAAAGGATGCTTCACCTAGGTCTTTCATGGAGAATTCCTTGGACAACCACATTTGACTGATGTCAACATGGGAATATCATTCCCAATAAGGAGGATGTCATCCACGTACAATACGAGGAAGACAACAGCGCTCCCACTGACCCTTTTTGAAAACACATGGTTCCTCTTCATTTTTGATGAAACCAAACTTTTTGATCACATCATTGAAACGAGTGTTCCAGCTCCGAGATGCTTGCTTAAGTCCATATATGGACCTTTGCAGCTTGCAAACCTTGTGATCAGTATCACTGGATGTGAAACCTAGCGGCTGTTCCATATAGATATCTTCCTCAAGATATCCATTTAAGAATGCCGTTTTCACGTCCATTTGCCATATTTCATAATCGAAATAGGCTGCAACGGCAAGCAATGTGCGGATGGATTTTAGCATAGCTACTGGGGAAAAGGTATCCTGATAGTCAATGCCTTCGCGTTGACTATAACCTTTTGCCACTAGTCTAGCCTTGAATGTCTCCACATTCCCATCTGCACCAATCTTTCTCTTGAAGATCCATTTACACCCAATAGGTACTATACCTTCTGGTGGATCTACCAAGGTCCAGACTTGGTTTGAGTGCATCGAGTCAATTTCTGACTGCATTGCCTCTAGCCATTTCTCGGAGTCGATATCTGATATCGCCTCGTTGTAGGTTTTGGGATCATCACCATGAGCACCATTACCTATGAGGAACATTTCCTCTCTACGTCCTCTGAAATAATACCTAAGTATCTTTCAGGGGGACGGGAAACTCTTTCCGATCTACGAGGTGGAGGAGGTAGTGTTCTTATTGGCTCAACCTGATTTGGTTCCAATTGGTCCTTAGCTCGTTCTGCTTGTGAGACTTTCTCATCAAGCTTAATCTGCTTTCCAATGCCGCTATCTTGAATAAACTATTTTTCAAGAAAGATGGCATGTCGACTCACAATCACATTGTGGTCTTCTGGAATGTAGAAATAGTATCCTAATGACTCTTTAGGATATCCTATGAATCGAGCTCTAAAGGACCTAAACTCTAACTTGTCCGCTTGTTGTCTTTTGACATGAGCCGGACAACCCCAAATTCTGAGATGACTCAGACTTGGTTTCTTACCGTGCCATATCTCATACGGTGTGGTAGGAACGGTTTTAGAGGGAACCCTATTCAGTAGATATAGATTGAAGTTAATAATGAATGTCCCCAAAGAAAATCAGGGAGGTCTGTGAAGCTCATCATGGATCGAACCATATCCAATAGAGTCCGATTTCTCCGTTCTGAAACCCCGTTGAGTTGAGGTGTTCCTGGTGGAGTCCATTGAGAGACTATGCCATTTTCCTTAAGATAGTCTAGGAATTTTCGGCTAAGGTATTCACCTCCTCGATCTGATCGAAGAACCTTAATGGGTTTTCCAGTTTGTTTTTCTACTTCATGTCTGAATTCTTTGAACTTTTCAAAAGCTTCAGACTTATGTCTCATAAGATACACATACCCATACCTAGACAGATCATCGGTAAAGGTAATGAAGTAGACAAAATTGCCTCTAGCCGGCACATCAAATGGGCCGCACACATCAGTATGTACTAGGGCAAGGAGATCTGTGGCCCTCTCCCCATGTCCAACAAAAGGGAGTTTAGTCATTTTGCCTTGAAGACAAGATTCACAAGTTGGATATGACTCAAAAGTCAATGGACTCAATAGCCCATTTTTCTCCAATTTGTTAATCCTATCTTCTGCTATATGACCTAATCTCAGGTGCCATAGATATCTGTCGTTTGGACTATCCCTAGGTCGTTTGGCATTCACGTTTTGCTCGATAGTTAAAACAGGTACATCAATATGCAACTGATAAAGACCATTAACAAGGAAATCATTTGCAATTTTATTTCTTTCATAAAGAATGTTACAATGGT